>APFE031096083.1:10934-21924 GCA_000404065.3 Pinus taeda
CAATGTCATAAAGCATATCCATCATAATGATCAAGGAATTTATGAAACAAACCACATAAGACAATTTGTTGAAAAAAATGAATCTGATTGTATTAATTCAAATCAAAGAAGAACTTTACAACTTGTGCCTTGATGTTGTACAAGCTCCTCCCAGGGTCCGACAAGAAGTCTCCTCTACTTTGACAAGTTTCAATCACTTCCCAATGAAACCAAAAGGTATGTGATCTCTCCTCTCAAGTTTAACTAGGAAGTCCCAATTCCATCAGCATTTACCCTCAAAATGTTCAGCTTCTAACCTCCCTAGCAACTGGCCCAATGCCTTAATTTATAGTGCAATGGAGGGAAGTTACTGGGTCCTCCTTCAAAGGGATAAAGCCCTCCTTCAAAGGGATAGCTCCTCTCATCAAGGGATTAGCTCCTTCTCTTTTGAGATGCATGAACCACCTAGGAGCGAACAATCCATGTCAAAATTCCTTCTAGAATCATCTAGAATTAACCCAAAGTGAGTTTTTTAGAATAAACTTGCGCCTTTTTGACTTTCACAAGGGTCCGCACCCACCCCTTTACAGACAGGCGGGCAGGTCCACACGTAACATGAACAAAGGGTGCGAGACCGCAGGTAACAGTGAGAGAAAGTGCGGAACCAGAGCTTTATTGATTTTTAATGTCTTTCTCTCATTTTCAAAGCTTGACATGAAGAGCTAAGGTCTCAGACTTGCTTAGGAGGACAATATAAGTGATGATATACCCATACTGACTGCAAATAGTCATGGCAACGATATTTTTGTGTAACACTTTTCCATGTTAATAAAACATTTTTTTTCACATAATTCATATTAGAGAGAGTCGAAGATTAGTTCAAGTGGATGAGTTCCCTTGTTAGAGCACTTTTGATATTGAGAGGCCCAACTTTGCTATTGAGAGGCCACACTTTTTCTATTGAGAGGCACACCTTTACAATTGATATGCCACACTTTCAATTCTCTTGATTGAGCCAAGTGGTGAACCACATAGGAAAAAATAAAATTGATATTAAATCATTTCTAATAGATTGTAACGTACCTATCCTTTAGTCCCCATAACACCTAAAATTTTTGTCCTAGTTACAATTAACAGTTCACAACCATCACAAATTTAGTGAACCAAGAGTCATAACTATAATGAAAGATCAAGGTAACCAGTCGTATACACTCGATGAAATCACATGCTCGCTCGACGTGCAACCCTTACAATAACTTTAATGTCTTCGTGCAACCATGAAAGAGCCTTTCTTACATGTACTTCTGCAAGCATGGGCATGCAATCTACTTATGTCTTGTATATCATGCACATGTGAGAATACCTACACTCTTCCCCAACTAGTACCCAGGTGAGAATATTTGAAAATGTTGTCAGTGTTTATAATGCAAATTAACCCTTTACATTTGTAAGGAAAAAGACATACAACCATTAAATTCTTTGACAATTGTGATGCTTTGGGCCTAATACATCTAATATGCTTATGAATAAGGTTATTGTTATAGCTCATGTGGGGCATAGCCAATATTACCTCATTATACAATTAACAATATTACTCCTTAATTGTTTGCACGCACCAAAGTCTTAATCTATATTTAATATCTCATAAGTTAGAGACACTATATTTCCTTGAGTACCTTTAATAAGGTCCAAGTTTAGATTCAACAACTATTTCATTACTAAAAAGTTGCATGCATACACTTATTTCCATAGACACCGACCACACAACTTTTATACTCTCGAGCTGAATGATTTAACCCTTCCAATTATGGGAAATAAATATAGAGATAAGAACTCATCCATCAGCATATCTCAACTAATGATTAAACTTCATACTAAGTAAGGATTAATATACAACTCATAACATGCTAATGAATCTCATGAGAATAGAGGAAAATACCATTAAATCCATTAACATATAAGCATAAATAATTTACGCAACATTCCCATAGCAAAAAAAATTAAGAAAATATTCACATAACAACGTGCAACTATAACAGAGAGAGAGAGAGTAAGAATCATCCTACTAAACATTCCACACATCTCACACCAACTAAAACCTCACTTGGAGGGAGGAGCACCACCACCTAGCCATGAATCGTCTTTGATTCCACCCGAGTTGAAGATCTTGCCAAGGATCAACTATCCTCAATTGATCGATGCATAGGGTATTTAATACCCTCTTTCATGATTTAGTTACCACTAGTGGTGTCCCACTTTATGGATTTTTAATTTGCCTAGGTCTTATCCGGAAAAGCTCGTTTTTATCTCCCACAATGCTTTTCCACATAAAATCTTGCCTTTATCTCCTGAAAATCTTTTATGTTCGATGGATCTTTATCTCTCATCCATGTGATAGATATCCAATCCATCCAAGCTTATCTAGAATCACATCTAGAATATTATCATGAAAGATTCATCTCTATCCCATTCCTCATGGGATTTGGCAAGCATCTCCTCTCTCTTGGTGCTCCACCCTCCAAGTGTTTTATTTTATTAATTTATTTAATAGCACATTTGATTTTCGTACTACATATCACCTAGATTTCCTCAACTTTTGTTTATAATAGTTTGACCCACAAGGGAGGGTATCAAACCTAGCTTTCCTTGGCTTAGGTTTACAAACATTTAACACAGAAGGGAGGATACCACACCTAGCTTTAGTTTAGCTTCGGTTTACAATAATGTAGTACACAAGGGAGGGGTGTTACATAGATCTTCAAGTAAGGGTTGTAAGTAGAGTAATATAGTGTTTAGAATGCACCAAATGTGATAAGCGTAAGAATATGAGAATAAGTGTGTAAAGTGAGTGCATAAAAATGATATGTATGTGGCAAATGTGATAAGTGAGAATAATTGTGTAAGGTGAGTGCATAAAAATGATATGTATTATGAGATAGTGTGTGATAAGAGTTAGGTATGATAGGTATGATTAAGATATTATGAGCAAATATGTATTACGAAAGTGCATGGTGATAATATTAGGTAAAATTAATAAGTATTAAAAGATGAAATGAAAGAATATATAATGAAATTGGATTTAAGCTGAAATGAAATAATATATAATGTTATAATCTTAGGTGAAGGTAACAAGTATTGAAGAACATGTAGATTGGATTTTAAATGAATTGGAAAAATATTTAAAGAATATATAATAGTATAGAGAGAATATAAACACATTATTAAGAATGCCCTAAGTCAAAAAATAAACATACCATATACCTCATTTATATCTTTATATCACAAGTGTTCCAAGAACTTGAAAGCAAAATAGAAGACAAGACACAATTTAACCTCACATATTGAAAATCACTAAAAACTTATTCTTAGTTGTTTATCTAATGTCTTGAGTGAAGAAAACATATTGTATACCTCATTTACATATTATTTTTTTGATGTGTAATAGCCCTCGTGAAAATTCCATGTAGAAATATATAAATACCACGGATGATGGGACACGTATTCTAAGCCAAATGGCGCAGGACAGCCTAGGGGATGTTCATTTGGTTGTTTATGGCTAAGGAAATTGGCAAAGGCAGTGGCTAAGGCATTAAGGAGGCAAAAAGGAATTTTGGCACATTTATTTATGAAAATTATGGAAATTAGGAGAAAAGGAAGGTGAAAGGTCACATGTTGCATGTGAGGAGGAAATTGAAGGAAAATAATGGAAAATGAAGAAAATAGAGGCCTCATTAATAAAAAGGCTTCTGAGGATCACGGGGCAAGAGTTGGTCACTTTAGTTTTGTAGCTCTCTCATTATTCTGTCCCTCTCTCATACTCTTGGACACTTAGATTTTCTTGGAGCACTTTGGCATTGGAGCAAGAAAGGCAAATAAGGCAAGAGGAAACAAAGACCAAGCATGGAGAGGCAGGATCAAGCAGCTATAACAGGCTTCATTGCAGGTATCAATTCGCATGTGTATTTTCCTTGCTAGATTTGGAATGCATGGGATTGCATGTATCCCTTTTCTACCATGGCATGGGTTTTGGCAGGTGTGACACTATTTTTAGCCTAGCCTTGCCATTTCTTGATAGCTTTGATGAGATGGGTTCTCTCATGCATTTTGTGTGGTATGGCCAGATTGGATTCAAAGCTCAGTGGGGTGGATCTCCGAATTGACAAACACATGGTGGTAGTGGTCACTGAACCAGACTGAGGATGCACGAAGCCATTGGCCTAGTAACCCCTGAACCAGACTGTGGGTTGCGGTAAAGCCAGATTGTGTGCCTCAGTAGGCCTAGGAATCCTGGTCAGTGAATGACGGGATATACGGTGAAGCCAAGATGTGGATTTTCTCTCTGTTGGGCCTAGTGATTCTAGGATGGAATGCATGGTAAAGCCTGGAGAGTATGTCTTGGTGTAGGGTATAATGATCCATCGATCAGACTGTGGATGCACGGTAAAGCCTGAGAGACTAGGAGGCACTCAAATTCCTCACGGTGTAGGCGGAGAACTTCGGTGGCATCCACATGGATTGGTGTTTTTGATGTGTTCTATGAATCCCACATTCGTGCTTGGAATATGGCACGAGGGTGATTGGCTAAAGAGAGACTTGGCTCAACCAATCTATGGTCGGGTGGAACGTGGTAGTCCCATCACGTGTTGTTTCATTGCATTTATTAATGAAAAATTCATTGCCTTGATTTTCATGTGCAAATGTACTGATATATATATATGGATTTTTATGGTTGTTATGTTTATTGTATTTATGTTCCTATTATGTTGTTTTATATGCACATTTACCCCGGAGGGTGTTACATAATGTAACGAGTGTTCCAAGCATAACAGTTTGAAAGCCAACATATGACAATATTAATTGAACCTCACATGTGGCCATCTTTTTCCACATATATGCCCACACTCGATCCCTTAATACAGCTAGCATGGCTCGCTGGTCCAATACCTAGGGTTTTCATTACTTGATACCATACAAAGTCCGTCATCTCGGGGATTTATTTTAAATTCATAGTGAGTCTCATTAGTCATTTCTGTTTACAAAGGAAAAAGTAATTCACGTCTCCATGAAAGGAGGTATCACTAAATTTAACATGGAAAATACAACTTTCTCTCAAGAGTGATCCAACTCCTCCACTCATGAGTTTAACACTGTGGACATCTCTCTTTCAATTTATAAAAATGGAAGATGACTCTCTATTGTATTTGGAAAATTACTGTAATCTCCTAGAGTTTCTTCCTCCATTTTTCATCGATATTGTGTATTGCATGGTAGCTGCACCTTTCTGTTTAAAGTCAAACACCCATGGTGCATAAGAATGAAATTTTAACCCAATTCCAACACCACTGTGAAGTAAATTAATGGGAAATAACATATCATGGAAACAACTATTTCAATGTAAGTAGAAACTTGAAAAATCGTTTTCTTTTTTTTGCATGATATCGTTATTTTCTTCATAGTTTTATAAATACTTACATGTATCAAAATGATTTTGAGTCAATTTATTGTTGTTAGAACAAAGATTTTCTTTGAGGTTTCATCATGTTGGGACCAATTAATAATTATGGGTAAAGTCTTATTTATTTTGGCATCAATTTTTTTGGTTTTATTTAATGTGATGTTGAGCTCCCAACCACAATTATAGCATTAATGGTTATTCATCATGAAGTGTTTCACTTTCTCAAAATTCTTTTTCTCAAGCCTTTGGAAGGATAGTAGAATTAATTTCACCTTTGAACTTAGTGATATAAGGAAAAAAAACCCAACAAAATTGATGCCAAAATAAAGAAAACTTTACCCACCGTTAATCCTTAGGTGCTTTTTTGTGTAATTACCTTTGTTGGTATGTCGTTTGTTTCTAAACTGATACAAGGATGACATTTAGTTTGTAATTTTAATGTGGTTGTGGTAAGAAATGGTTTGATCTAGTAGTAGTGGTTGTGTTGCTCGCACTCTTGAAAGCTCTGGATGGCTTCATCATTCCCAATCAATTGTTATGACAAATCATAATCTTGTTTCAAAGTTTGATATTGATCCAACATGAGGCTTTTAAACAACTAACCTCCATAACCCGCTTATTATTTGTCTCCTCAATATTGCACAGTTTCTTCTATAAAATTTCATTTTTGAGTCAAACAACTTCATGAGTGTTTTTATATTGTGTTTGAGATGAGTTTTCCATACATATGCCTCATTGTTTGTTTGTTGGTTGATGGTATTGTTTATGTTTTAAAACTCTTATTTATCTTAAGATCCATTAACCTTACTATATTATAGTATCTATAAGGATCATTTTTTTCAAAATGCAAACTCTTTTTAATATAAAGATTCGATACATATTCAAAGATTAAATCATTTTCCTTTCTGGGATCTTCTATCACTAAAATGGATTTACAATATTTTATTATTATTTTTACATTCTTATATTACTATTATTTTATGTTTACTCATATTAATTATATATGACATAATTTACAAATTAATTAATTTTATAGACCATTATAAATGATTCAATTTTTCTCAACCAAATTTCTAATAGTTTTATATCGTTTTTAGAATAAAGATATTTTAAGACAATTATTATTAAGCTAAGTTTAGGTTGATTAGAGCTTTAATGTTAAATAAAAAAATGGTATACCTACATGTCACAAAAATAATTTTATTATATAAAACCAATACAAATATTTTTTGTAAGAAAAATTAAAAACTAATTGAATGGAAAAATTGAACTCCTAAATTTAGTTGCATACCACCTATAACTATATGTGTGTGAGAGAGAGGGGCCCAACCACATGCGTGTGTAGAAATAGTGAAATGGTCAAGAACATTAGCAATGTCCAACTAAGCTAGAACATTGATTAATTGCAATTGTGTGTGTACTACTATGATACAAAGGTAGACAATTTTTCATTTTGTTTTGTAAGTGTTATCCACACACACTTCTCACCATCAATTTTAGTACATTGAAAGGGTTTTCATTGGTTCCCTATGTTATTGAGCTAACACAAGTTTATAATTGTGAGTGAAAAATTTCAAAAGTTTTGAGGGCGGTTTGAAGTGGGAGCTTTTCATTAGGAGCCAATGAGTCATGACTCTTGCAAACTGTTGAGGTGATAACCCTCTTGTGCACTTTGAACTATGGATCTCATCTGAACCACTAGTTTTCAACCTTTAATTTAATTATCCTAGTGACTCACAAAAAATTCTCGATACATAATAATGAAACTCCATTTCCTTCTAATGGATAATCCTTGGAAGAATCTCTTTATATATCACCACTACATTGTTCTTTACAACTCTATTAGAAACAAAAATTGGGGTTGATTTAATGATTTAACATGTATTTAACTACCTTCTACAACACATTCTCACACCATACATCCATCCATATTTACCCAATCTTAAAACAATACAAACACCTGAATTTACTTCGGTATTCCCTTTCCCCCATTATGGGGTATGCTAGTAATAAATTCAACCATTCCACCAGGGCACTCGGAGGGGGTTGTGTAACAATTCATACAATAAAATTGAATGCGATACAAAATGAGTAAATGGTTTGAATTGATTGACGCAGAGGTGAGAGGACAATGGAATCAAAAGCCAAATCTCCAGCCTTAGCTGAAAGGACGATGGAATCAAAAGGAAAATTTCCAACCTTAACCATTAATCACTTGTTGTACTATTCTCACCAAAAGAGAAACCCTTTCTTTTCTACTTTTATCCACATATATTTTAGAGGTTTGTACATCTTTCTCACCATAGAATCCTTTCTTTTCTACTTTTATCCACCTCTATTTTGCAAGTCTGTGTTGGGTTTTGTTATATTCTTTGCACGACTAGCACATGAAGTTAACTAGGGTGTTAGAGGGAGGGGGGGGGGGGGGGAGGGGTTGGGGGGGCAGCCCCCCTTTGTTGCACCGATTGTGTCACAGGGGGGGCGGGGGGGTAATAGGGGTTTGAGGGGTGCAACTAACCCCCCTCTATAGGGTCCGGGGTTTCTTGGACCCTATATTAGGTTGGGTGGACCTACCTATGGTTTTGTGCATATTTTTCCCACATGGTTTTGGACAAGATGGTTTTCAGTCCATGGTATTGGATGCTTCAGCATGTATAAATATGTATTGTAACATTGAAAGGAAAATACATAAAAAGATAATATGTCACAAATGCATTTTATCTACTTCAAAATGCATTTGTGAGAATAAAAAGATAATTAAAAAATAAAATCTAAAAATTCTAAGGTAACTATAGGTAACACTTGAACTGTACTATGTACATATATGTTAAATATCCTATTTAATTTGTACCATAACTCAATTAATTCATATATTGATTTTACATTATCCAAATGTGCTACTCACATTAAGTGTATGGGAGAAGCTTTAGAGACATGTCTTGCTTGGTTGTTGTAGCTTAAAGTACTTTCCTGTCTAGAAAAAATGGCTCCTAATTTAGTTTGATGCATACAATAATAATCACTCCATAATGTTAAATTTACTTTTATTTTGACTAAATGGAAGACCATTTTTTTAACTCAAGAAATCATGCCTCGAGCAACTCTCAAGCATGCATAGTCATGTAAGGGATTATACCACAAGGCCTATGGGGACCAAATCTACCCACCTAAATGTTGGACCACATCCTCGTAGTTGATTAAATGGAAGACCTACAAATGGAGAGTTCAATCCACCTCAATATCGAATATGACCATACAGAGAATTATAAACCTTCAGTTGGTTTGTTTGAGATGTATTACACAGATATATGGCTTGTGGTTGCTATGCAATGGATTTTTAAAAGCTTTACACGGAAAATTTTATGGGAAAAATTTCACCGATTGAATATATTTTGGACATTTTCTAAAAAAATATTCGCCCATTTGGTTAAAAGGTTTCTTATTTTTCACATATATATGATTAAATGGATGATATTCGCCAAAAAATTACCAATTTTGATAGTAAATTACATATTGTTTTGTTGAATATTGGCTTACATTTTATATGTATGACTTTTCAAAGTAGAATATTTGTCTATAATACTATAAATAGGCATAACACGTAGAATCCTTAAAAAATACCATAAATCTTTTACATTAAAGTTCATATCCTATTGTTTCTTTTCAATGCAGCTACAAACACAATAAAAATATAATTAATAAATAATTGAACACATAAGTTTTTATTCAACTTTATTTTGATCCATAAAATATTGTTTAAGTTAAAATTGTATTTGTAACCATTATTTTTTATAAGAGGATAATATAGTGTTTTTTTTATTATATATTTTTCAATACAATATCTAACTCTATTCATTTTAATACAATTTTGTATGAAATATTTACTATAATAATAATATTTATTTTATTAGTGTGCACTATTAAGTCACTCCATATAGAAAGGTCATTCGTTTCAAATCTATCCTATAGGTGTTTACCCCATTAAAAAAAATTATATATTTTGGGTTATATATATTTAATAAAATTTTACACTAAACAATTTTTATAATAACAATAAGATGACTAATAGTTTATTTATTTTCTAATAGACATAGATCTATCTTAACCTCACATATATTAAGTGCCAAAGAGGTATTAAATTTCTCAAAGTATAAATATTTTTTCTAGTTTTACACTTCAAATAAAGTTTGCACCTCAAAAGATTTGATAGATAAATATTGGGTCTCTCTCTCTTTCTCTTTGAAAAATAAAAATAAAAATTTTAATATTTAAAATTTGAATTCCTATTTTTTAATTGGTGGATATACATGAATGGACTATTTTTATCTATTTTTAAATCAAATTAACATAAATAAAAAAGATTTAAAATCAAATATCTCCACACCACAATAAGAAATGCCATGTTCAATTTGGATGCATGTAGGGTTGGGTTTAAGTGAGACAGTATGGCCATCAATGGTACAAGTAGTACAATATGTTATTTCATTCTACAATCACATCAACAAAATTATATATAAAGGACCTCTTCAAATTTTGAGGTAAATTTCTTAGAAGTTTTGGAATTTTCAATTATATATATAGTTATTATAATAATATATATATATATATATATATATATAAGTATATAATTATTTCATTCTACAGAATGCACATCAACAAAATTATATATAAAGGACCTCTTCAAATTTTGGGGTAAATTTCTTAAGAAGGTTTTGGATTTTCAAATTATATATATATATATATATATATATATATATATATATATATTATATAGTATATATATAGACAAAATTAGTACTTTTATAAAATATTATTAATTATAATTTAAATCTAAAGCAAGAAAACATATATATTAACAAACGCTAAGTACCAAAATCTAACAAAGTTTATGCTTTCACTTGTACTTTAATTTTTATTATTCAATCTCAACATCAAAGTTAATTCAAGATACTAATTTCCATATTCCTTTGATAGTCAAAACTCAACTCGAACTCATTTTAACATCCACAAGTCAATCTTAAGTTGAAATATATACGATTAATTTACAATGCTAATTAATAAATACCACTTAGCAAAATTTAATCGATTTTATGCTTTTACTTGCACTTTAATTTTTATTATTCAATCTTAACATCAAAGTTAATTCAAAATTTAAGCAACATATTTATTCTCATGTGGAATATTCTCTTATCATTTACTCTTCGCATTAGAGGCAAGTACTAAACAACAATGTTGCATATTACACTTGTTAAGGTTTCATATCGAGATCAAGGGAGTGAAGTGGTGGTACCACTCATGCAATATCATGATGGGCGAAATGAGTTCGTAGATAAAAGTTGACTTACACAAATTAAGTTGATTGCGTAATATGAAATATTTGCATTATTAAATTTTAAATAAACTAACCTTTTGACATGAGTGGTATGTATTTAAAAAATGGTTAGGTGTAAATTACCATGTTTAGGAACCTCCGATGAAAAAAATGTGGTCGAGCTAAATGATAAAAATGGGTAGAGTGAAATGCATCTAATAATGGCAGGTTGTGCTAGTTGTAAG
>APFE031096085.1:0-37482 GCA_000404065.3 Pinus taeda
AAGTTCGAACTATCTCGTTGGAAAAGTCCATACTGTAGGCTCTGGGAATTCCAACTATCTGGTTGGAAAACTCCAGTACTGTCGGCTCTGGCAAACCATTTTCGGGACGCCTGTTGCTCAAACATGGTCTCAAATGATCTGAGTGGATTGTGCCCACCGAAGAATTTGCAGACTGATCTTTTTCCTTTGATTTTTCATCGCAACTCACAGTCGGATGAGTTCAGTCCTACTTAGTCGATGAGTAATTCGTTCTGATAGACCTCTCAACGCGCTGATCTCGGAATAGATTAATATTGAAGGGAACAGGTGTAGACGAAGACTCTATAGTTTATATATATTGACACTTTTTTTTTCCTGTGCAATATATATTGACACTTTGTCTCTTTGAAACCATTTGAACAGTGTGCAGGGGTGTTTAAAGTTCGAACTATCTCGTTGGAAAAGTCCATACTGTCGGCTCTGGGAATTCCAACTATCTGGTTGGAAAACTCCAGTACTGTCGGCTCTGGCAAACCATTTAATTTCACCTCGTCAAAATTGCCTTTGAACATCAATTCAAAAGGTGCGTGATAAAGTGATTCGAATTTATCATCGCCTTTATTCGAGAAAGCCGAGGTAGAATTAGGTTGCATAGACCACTATGCCTATTGTTGATTTCCTCTTTGTATAAAATCGTCATTGTATAATTTTTCGTTGTTAATTGGTAATGGTGGGCGTAACTAATCAGAGTCAATTTCATGGTTTTGATTTTAAATTGGAACATGTCTAAAAGAAGATGAAAATGAAGGAAATTTTCTATCTGAATGAGCATAAAATTGCTCGATTAATTCATCTACATTCCAGTTGGTTTCTTGCAAAAGCCAACACACCTTGTGTGTGAATTACCAACTATTTCAATAAAGGAAACAATATGTTGTTGTAATATCCCCAACTAGCGTGCATTGCATAACTAGTTATTAACATGGAATAAACTCGATTTGTGATACCATATAGCATATGATTTTTATATGAATGTTGCATTCAGAAGGGCGCGACTCCATGCAAGAAAGGGTGATCTTGCTACTCCACGCTCCGATGACACCTGGCAAAGCCACAACCCTCAAAGCACGACACTTGTTCCCCCATGCAGGCTGGCAGAACGCTTAGTTTTATACTTTTGGTCACGTTTCAAGCTGCTTCTGCTATTTTTTCTGCATATTCAAAGCCAATCTTTACAGTTTCCTGAGGATCTTGTGCAGGGTATGCGAATCACAGGCATTTTCTTCTGAAAAAGAGCGTGAATTGTCCGTTGAGGAGATTGGAAACAGGCACCTCAGTCCAGAGCAAGTCTTCAACGGCATGCCGGGCTCTGATAGCTGGCGGAACTTCAGCTTAATAGTCTGTATATTTTAATAGTCTGTATATTTGCATTTTCCTGTTTGTAAATTGTATGGGCTTGACAGGTCTCTGTTACAAATCTTCTGAATATTTCCTTTTTTCATATAGATATTCTTGCTGGTAGTGTGCGTATAGTTATTTTATTTAGGGTAATTTTAAAAAGAGCATTTCCATATTAATTGTAGATGTTGAAAATATTTCAGAATTCTACCTAAAAAAATAACAGTGAATTCAAAACGTGATTTCTAACAAAATTCATTGCTTTTGGAGTAGTGATTCTAAGAAACACCGTGAAGGGCTGCATGTACAGGTAGCCGCTATCTGAGGCCTCTTTACATCTGTTTGGATCGGCTTGTGAGACTAATGAATATTTTGTGTTTCCTTCAAATTTTTTTCCCACCAGCGACGCTGCGTTCTGCAGCGAAGAATGCAGGCGAGAGCAGATTGTGCTTGATGAAAGTAATTCAAACTGCTGCGCAGAGAAGAAGGAACCATTGTTGCCACTAACCATAGGCAGACCTCCCAGCAGGACAAGGAGATGGCCAGCAACAAAGCCCCCCAAACAAATATGGTAAGCAAACATGGTTTTATGATAAAAAAAATATTGTGCATATGCTCTGTGAGCGATCAGGGAATTGACATTTATGGCATTATACATTTAAACTAAAGTCAATAGCTATTGATTGTATCATGTATTTTCAATAAACCAAGAAATCAAACTTGAGTAATATGTTGCTGTAATCCATATGCCAAGACTTCAAATCAAGACTAAAACTCTTTTGACCAAAAGGCACATTGAATGTTGCACAGATATCTGACTTGTTAGCTTTCTGAATCATCCTGTCTTATAGCTTCAACTAAGGTATGTTTGTAACGTCCACGAGAATTATGCCGCCCTGAAAAGATAAAGTAAACAGCATTAAATAACCTTGTTAAACAGTGACAGAAAATGGGTAGTTATGCATCAGTAAATTACCTAACACAACATTCAATGATACATAGCAAAATACTCTATCTACTAATAGACAAAACACATATGTGCAGGGAATGCAGTAAAACAAACAGGAAACAGAAAGGACTCCAGAAAATTCAGACAGCAATACTGTGAGCATAGTAATTTAGAAATTCGTTGAAATTGTGAGTGTGTTTTTGACAGATATCTACTAAATACAGTAACAATTTGAGTAGTGCTCGAGTATAAACAATCAATGGGAGATTTACCTCAGCGGTCATGCCACAGCAGATAGCGGCAGGATCGTACATATAAGCCCCAGGACAGAGAGGACAGAGCAGGTACGTTTCAAGTCTGGGTTTGGTCAAATGTTTCTTGTACCTGTAAATTCTGGGTTTGGTCAAATGTTTCTTGTACCTGTAAATTCTGAATACACAAATTGACACCGTAAAATAATAATATCTGTATGCATTACATATTTGACAGTTCAGGTGAATATTTCAAAAATAACCATGAACGATGAAAAGATAAAGCTGGGAAGATTACCAGTCTGGCAAACGCAGGCGTGGTGATAGCTGCTCCGTTTGTAGATGCCGCAGAGCAGATCGACCAGGTTGAACAAGCACCCTGCACCTTGGGGAGTATAAGAAGAAAGTTGGTGGCAGGCGTAGGCGTGCATGTATGGCAGATGGCAGGCGTGGAGGTGTGGATGGACATAACGTAACCTAGGCTAAGCGATATCCTTAACGTAACCCATTTAGCATTTAATGTTAACGAACTAATGCTATCCTGAAGATAGCATTACTTCAAACCTGTACCAATTTCGGGATAGCATTACTTCAAACCTGTACCAATTAGCGAAATGATTTTGTAAAATTTTCCTAAGTTATACCTCGTAATGAGGCCAAATAAGACGATCGTTCCATCCATTGGCTGCCTGTATCGGGAAACATAAAATTTAATAAAATATATCGGTAAACTTTGGTTTAACGTGAAATATGTTTATGGATTTCTGTGGATTTCTGTGCCGAACTAATGCTTTACTTCAAACCTGTACCAATTTCGGGATAGCATTACTTCAAACCTGTACTAATTAGCGAAATGATTTTGTAAAATTTTCCTAAGTTATACCTCGTAATGAGGCCAAATAAGACGATCGTTCCATCCATTGGTTGCCTGTATCGGGAAACATAAAATTTAATAAAATATATCGGTAAACTTTGGTTTAACGTGAAATATGTTTATGGATTTCTGTGGATTTCTGTGCCGAACTAATGCTATCGGTTAAAACCGATTACTATAGTCCCTGCCAGCCCGAAGGGCAAGGACTAATAATGCAAATAATGTGGATGTAATTCCCAAGTTTTATTGATGCCCCACACACATATAAGTCTGAGTTAGTGCATCGGATCACTAATCGACATGGTTTTTCCATGTGGACTAACTAGTGGGTGTGCCTTGTCTTACCATTTAAATCGTAATACACATAATGTGGATGGAATTCCCAAGTTTTGTCCATGCCTCTCACACACACATAAGTCCTATATAGTGCATTGGATCTCTAGTCCACATGTCTTCTCCATGCGGAATAACTACAAAACCTCAAGTGCCACATCGCATGTTGGGTCAACATGGCCAATATTAATTAAATTGACTTTATTATTAATATAAATTTAATCCGGGTCTTAGATCGAAGAAGAGAATACATGGTCGGAAATCTTTCGCCTATAAGGGTATGATGGCAATATTATTATATAATTCCATAAATTTTCAAGAAATATCATTTCTTCATGGCCCATTTTCAAGTTAGAAATTAGAAGTAGAATCCAAGATGATAGTAACGCCTTCCATAATGTACAATATTACAAGGGTGTGGTAGGTAGCGTTACATGGATACACCTTTTTAAGGTTTGTTTCTATTAGGATTTTATTATTTTATTATTTAATTTTTTATCAAATATTTAAATGTTTAATATATCTGAAATTTAGGCCAAAAACATTGGTTTTCACTAGTTTCACCCTAAACTCTCACATGTCATAATATCTAGATAGATATGTCATAATATCTAGATAGAATAATGTAGTTTTATTTAGTTTCATGAATTATCATTTTATTATTTTTGTTTCAATTTTTCATTTTCAATAAAAACGACCTAATATTCGAGACATGTAGAGTGTCTCCACTCTTACATATCCAGATACTTGGACAACTGAATAGTGAATTAAGTTTTACAAATTTTCCCTTTTCATGTAATTTTAAACTGGTTTCTCAATAAATTTAAATTTTTCGGTTTTTAATAGTGCTATTTTGTATCCATCCCAATTTAATGTCAATGGAAAATGGTAAACCCATTATGAACTCAAATGACTAGATCCTAGGATACACATTCTGAAAAGATAATCAGGAAGTCAATAAATTTGGACGTGTCAGACATTAACGGCAATTCAAGCGCCAAAGATCCTCTATACTTAGCAAATTTCTCAAGAAACATTACATGATATTACAAAACTCATTTTAAATTTATTGTTGCAATTAAATCTCTATTTCTTGAAAATTTGTTGCATTGCATTATTGTGTCAAAGAAATAGTCAAAATTCACAAAGGAACTTTGCTAGTTGAAGCACATAAGCTCTAATAAGTAATTTTTCCGAGTTAAATTATCTTTTCATTTTGAAATTCATGAATGTGTCTATTAAATATCTTTACTTTATTCCACATAGGTGCATTGGGTTGAGATGGAATGTCCAAAGAAACTAAGCATGTTGTCTAAAATTGCAAGGCTAGGTTGAAAGTAGTAGAATTGAAATCCAATCTCTCTAAAGAAAAGAACCCTAATTCAACTTTCTCTTCATATACTACATACAAAACCCAATCAAGAAGGCCTATGTCTTGGGAGGAAATCCATGAATGTTTTGAGAATGATGGTTGGAGACATCCTAAAGGAAGTGACTTAGAAGAAGATTCCAATTCTTACTCAAATAATTATGTAAATGTTAAGAGAATAAAGTTGCATAAGGTTGCAACTAGGCCTGCCATTGTTCCTTATTATGATATGATAAGTTGGATTGTATTGTATACTCATGTTAAAAATTTCCTAATTGTAAATGAACCTAATAAAGTTATAGCTTCATGGAGGTTTGAGGTTTTACAACAAATGTATAAATTGATTTTTCCTCATATTTATCTTAATAGTGAATATATGATTAATTTTGAGAAAAGTGTGTTAAAAGAAGAAAAAAAATTGAGTTGGATGCACAAGGGATTGTGTAGATTATTTTTCAGGCTTTAAGTTCAAATCAAATATGTTCTACTCGATTAGCCAATTCAAGAATCCTCATGCATATGTGGCTAAAATGTTGCTTAGACTTTATGGGAGCTAGATTGTGAACATTTCAAGTTAGAATGAGTTCCTATATTCTATGGAATCATGAATAAATCTAAAATATTTAATTGAGTAGATGTTTTATCTCAAAATCTATCAAATGTTGCTAAGCAATCACAATCTACTCCACTAGGTTACGACCCATGTTTTTACATGTTAGCTTATTAATGGACATTGTAGCAATGTATGTTCCTTTTCTATTATTGAAATGGAAGTTGTCTTTCAACACTCAACCTATTCATCAGTTTGTCTTATTCTCTAGGAAGGTCAATATAAAAACCATTTTAAAGATATTTTTGATAATATAATGTTTTATTCCATCATATCCTTTTTGGAAAGCTTCTTCCTCGAATAAATAAATTCATTCAATATTACAAGGCATTAGGGATTGATTTGTTAAAAAGAGTTTTACATATTTTAGAATTTATGGATGTGAGGATAATCCTCATGTATTACCCATATTCATTCTCGTTATGCTAGTTATGAGGGAAATAAATTATCAAATAACTCTTCATTGTATAGAAAAATTACTGCATAAAAATTCAAAGAAACTTTAGCCAAATCTTCCTACCAATATTAGCCACCAGACACTTAAAGATAGAGGTCATGCAGCAGTTGAGGCAAATGGTATTCAAGATGTTTTGATGCATCCACTTCCTTTTATATAGATATGACCCACTTGACATCATTAACGTACATATCAAGTCAATGATGTACCCTAAAAATTATGTGCATCAAGAACCACTATTTGGTTCCTTTTTAAAAAAATGTTAATTGCTTTGATCAAACTGTTCTCAAAATTTTCTACCAAATGATTCAAGAGGAGAAAGAAAGTCGTAAAAATTTTAGGGAAAAAAACATTTGTTTTTCCTTGAACAAAAGAGTAAAGCTTCTAGTGTTCCTATATTTGAGCCACAAATGAGAGAAGGTATTTTCTTATCCTTGAATGACAATGGTAATGAGCCTAAATGAATTGAAAAACCACAAGATCAATAATGAGTGAAGTAATAGGAGCTTAGCAGTTTGATCAAATAAAATCCACTTAGTAAAAATATGTTTCAATTAAAAAAAAAAAGGGAAAAAGAGAAACATGAGAAAGAACATAAATAAAATTAACATCAACAACAACAAGAGCGAAAAGAAAAAGTAATAAAATAGTATGAATTTTTAGTTCAGGATTAGAGTAAAGAAAAGAAGGACATTATTCAAAAGAGATAACAATAGGGGAAATAAAGGAATCAACAAGGCAAACATAAAAGGCTACTGATAAAATAGAAAAGGCTCAATAGATGGTGCTAACACATGGTGATTCCTAAAGACTAATTCCCTCTTTTGAAATTATTGAGGTAATATCTCCAGGAGTCATGATGACTCCTCTGGCAACCAGTACTGCAATTTTTTCTTCACTTTTCGTGAATGTTGATGAAGTAGAACCTATTAAAGAGACAATTGTGTCTCTAGGAGATTAGTATTTCAATATTCAAGAAAAGCTTATTGTGAAGTGATCAAGAAAGAGAAAAATGACCCTTCCATAATAAAAATATCATCAATAATGACACAGAAACCTATAGGTGGTTCTAATGGTATGACCATGGAGACAAAATCAACCCTCGGAGACTTTTATTCAACGAATCAATGATCACTCCATGGGTTATCCAAAGAACTGGACAAACACCTTTTTTTTTTATTGAGATTGAATCTAAGCTAAAAGAAATAGGATCGCATAGGATAAAGAATACAAATTGCATTCCATCAAGTTATGAAAAGGATTTTCATAGCTATGGTATAGATTGATGAAAGGACATGAGATGAAAAAAATCAAATGGCTTAAACAAAACATTCTAATTAATTGGAAGACCTAAGACAATTTCAGGTCAGAGAACTTGAGATATTAAAATGACGGTTTGAGAATAATTCTCAAATAGTTGCTATAACTTTTAGAGATCACATAATTTCTATAGAAGAACAAATACACAAACTAAATAAATAATCGATGGAGTTGAAAGTGTCCAAAGATCAAGCCGTTGGTTATTAATGATCAACTTAAGAAAATCGAATGAAATTGTTCAATAAAATAAAAATAATCTATAATTTCTATCACAACTTGCTCCCCTTTACAAATCGGGTTGATGTCTAGATGTGGTATGATAGTCTAACAATAGACTAATTTGATAAAGTTATCATGCCGGAAAATAAAGAGAAATCTAAATTCTTTGGTAAAATATCTAAGGAAGAAAAGGGATGATCCAGATACCCTTAGATTAGAGAAAATATAGTTTCTACATCATCAAGGAAAGGATCAAAGACTCCTATGATTGGTGTGATTCAATTTGGGACATTGCATTAGATATGATTTCGAAATTTAATATGCCTCATCCTGGGGATCAAGGAGGTTTTACCTCTGACTATTTACACCCAAGTAATTAGTGACACCCAAGTAATTAATGATAACAAAGAGGCTAGCAATAATGAAATTCATCAAATCACTAAGTGGAACAACAAAGAGAACCAAAATTTATTCTAATTTCCTTATGAGTGGATGAAATTAATTTGAATATTTTCTTCTAAGTATAGAATAATGAAGAGGTACATTCTAAAGCATATAGGTCAACACCAAATTGGTCTACAAAATAACATTCCTATTTCCTTCTTTCAGATATTGAATAGATACAATCAGTGGACTAAATAATTTAAGTAGAAAGCAATGGGAGCAAATCCCTTACAACCAAAAATAAGATTCAGGGAAGTTTGTTCAACCAATAGAAGAAGACTAGTAGTGGATGAAGAAAAATACATCCATGTTTTAAGATAATGAGACATCCAATTACTTTTAGTATGCAAGAAAATCCTCTTGTAGAAGAAAGTATTTTCTATTTTTAGGAAAAATATGGATATATATATATATATATATATATATATATATATATATATATATATATATATAACCATAGAAGGGGTTGGAAATCATTGTACTGCATCAACATTGCTATTTTTTTATAAGAATTTATAGTTAATTATTGAAGATGTGGGAGTCGTTTGGCGAATTTCCCTTTGCATGGAATATAGTATGCGATATAATTATTTTATATGCATTTTTTTTTCCATTTCTACATGCTTTTATTCATTGAATTACTTCATGAGATTGAGTATAAAAATGAGATTGAGTATAAGAATGTGTCTTTATTTTCTTTTGAAACAAAACATATAATTTTTTATTGAGTTATTTAAAGTATTTCTTATTAATTCTAAGACTTTGAATATATCAATTTTCACTATCTAATATTCTCCCCATTAGTACTAAGACTTTCTTTCCTTTTTGAGATATTTTATTTTATGTAAAGTAAATTAACCATAACTTGCTAATAAGCCCCTGGAAAAAATAAAATATAGTTTGTTAAATCTCTCTCACTAGAGCACACACTTCTTAGGAGGCTATGTAAGCCCACAATTAGTAAGAAACATTACTACCCAAACAATTATAGTTCTCTTACAAGATTTCATTTGGGTAATATTTATCTCACCCCTGTTTTTGGATAACGTAATCCTTCCAAACACTCAACACTTTATATATATATATATATATGTATGTATGTATGTATGTATGTATGTATGTATGTATGTATGTATGTATGTATGTATGTATTAGGTAATATTTACTTGTAAATATTTTAGGTCATTTATTTTCCTTAGTTTAAATTAGTTTTTATCATTTTTTAGGTTAGATTAGTACAAGAAATTGGGTCTATATTCTTCTTGAGTATCACCATGCAAACAAATATGAGTCTAAACGGAACCCTAATTAGGTGATATCTCCCCTATTATACATTGAATTTCTTTCACCTATCAATGCTTATACATGCAAAATTTAAAAAGTGCGGGGAAGACGTAGAAGCCCTATTTCACCCTATGGCACTATTAGGTCTCTTTAAAATACCATATATAGTTCTAGATTTATTTTTTTCTATACATATAATGTGTATTATACCATTACAATCATTCAAGGTCCCCAATTTTTTTAATATCTCCAATATCTTTAAAGTTATTCTCAAATTTGTAACACCAAATACCTATGCTAAAACTCTCCTAATAATTTTTGTGCTTGTAATGGGCCCTCTATGAAATTACTCGAAACCTTAAACAATACAAAGACTTAGTTGATCATTAGGAACTTTCTTGTGGTGTTTCACCATAAATGGGGTGCTTTGAGTGTCCCTTATCAAACATTGTCTATGATGGCTTCTATCAATGCTCTTAATATTCAAAGCAATTTATATTTCCTTTTTAATAGCCTAAATATGTTTTAACATAGATTTAATATATTATAGCTTTTATCTAAGCTAATAAAATCCTATCTAATTATAAGGCCTTAAAGTAATATTTTAGGTTGTCTAGTGCCTTAGCTATCAATAGCAGATTGTTTGTATACAACATGATATTTATGTTAATCCCCAATATGTTCACCCTCCCCCAACTTTATTATTTATTTGATTCCTCTAAGGGAAATTTTAAGGGTATAAGTTTATCTTAAAATTTAGAAACCTTGAAAAATATTATTAGTCCCTACTATGCTAACTATAAAATACCTGGCAATATTTTCTTAAAAAAAATCAAATTTATAATGATATTATATAGCCTCTATAAAATTATAGTGATTTTTAAGCTAAAATAATTTTATGTTATAAAATTTGGGTGCATGATTTTCAAAAAAATGGAAATTCATGATTCTTTTTTTTGGAAAAAGCATGGAAAATTAGCCCACCTATAAATATTAGCCCCTAAAATGTTCCATGAATTCCCCGAACTTATATCTGTAAAAATTGAATGATGTAGGGGAGAGGGGGAAACCTATTTCACCTTATTGTCCTTGTTGAAGCTCTTTAAAGGACCCTCTACAATTCATGTTATATCCTTTATTTTTTTATATAACATGTAGACTATTTCCATACAACTATTTCAAATCCCCATTTTAGTTCACCTCTCCCAGAGTTCTTCCTCAAGATGACGTTTAAGGCCTTTTTGAAATAGAATAAATGACACCATAATTCTCATATTTTGATGTCCTATGTATTTTCTTATTATACGCCTAAGTGCAGGACAATGGTTAATGGTGGAGTGTTTTGTTTAAAAATCAACCTTTTCCTTTGGATATTTTTCTCTACCCAATTACTCAAATTTCCTCCATAATCCCTCCTATGATTTTCACAAACACTAGCTTTATCATGATGATTTTGTAGTTCCCATTGTTGTTTTTGTCTCCTCCTTTGAATAAGGGAAAAATTAAGTGCATTTCTCAATTACTTAGTAACCTAGATTTGACTATCGTATTGAGTTTGATTGTATTATGTTGACTAAGGGAATGATTTGTCCACTTTAGGAATTCTCCTTGCATCTATTTTATTTCTTTCACTTTTTCTCAGACTATGTTTTTGACCCCTGTTTAGGTCATGTTAGTAGCGGGATCTACAGGATTCCACACAATATTGGAAGTTTATACCTTAGAAGGATTTCTAAGAGGCTTCCCAAGTAACTATCAAGCTTTAAATCGATGAGATGAGGTGATATGGAGAGGGGATCACAGTGCATAATACACCCATAATGCATGTGTATTATGAAAATGGATCTTGCTAAGAGATTTAACGAGTATGAATAGGTCAACATCTATGGTAATACTACCATGTGGAAGAGAGAGGCTGATTGGGATTTCCATGTGCATGTCACATGGGGATTACACAGGTGCCATGTGGAATGTTGGTGAGGTGGCACTAATTAAATGGCTAATTTGTGGATGGCCATATATTTGGATATTGGAATCGAAATGGAGCAAAAATTTATATAATCGAAATCATCTTAACGAGAAGAATGTGATGGTATCATCCATTTCAAGTTTAGGAACGTTAAAATAAAGTGAAAAATTTAGGCCCCATTTCCATAACTTCACCTTGGAGATTGGGTCAGCATAATAACTACCTCCTTCTAACCTTTGCGGTTGAGGATAGTAGTGGGTATGTTACATCAACAAAAAAGTGTATAAAATGCAAGTAAAACACATGTCAGTAAGTTTTTCAAACGTTTTTCAAACGTTTTTCTTAGAATTTTTTAGCCATCTCATGTATTTGCTAAGATCACATATAACTTGTTTTATGTTGTTGTTAAAGTTTTATGTAAGAGATAACAATAAAACATATTGTAGCAAAAAATGAATCATTATAAAGATTAGAGGTAGCACATAATATAACAAAAAAATGTTTATATCAATATAGAAATATAACAAAACAAGTACCTAATGAAGTTATGCCACTCATGAGTTTTTACCACACCAAATTCACCTTTATTTGTTAATATATTATTTATGTTTGAAAATAATCCCATGTGAAATTCTATTTTCCGAATGAAATTTTTTACAATATTACTTTATTGTTATATAAATAACCATGGGAAATTGTCTCAATGTTGATTTCTATATGAGTGAATCATATTTTTCATTGCATGATTGGCTTCCTCTAAGTCACAACAAATTTTGCCAATTTTTCCTTGTTACTCCTTCCATCTATGATTCTCTGTAATTTTTATGTTAAATTCTTCATAACATGCATTGTATAAAGCAAATGATCTATTTGTAGATGCTTATAGTAGAGTAACCTATTGAATTTTATAAGGTAAGTTTTCATTACTTGTGGGATCCCATCAATGCCTCGAAGACCTTTTTGAAACATAAATGAAATTACAACAATAATTATTAGTTATCATAAACATTATTCAATACAAATATAATTTTTAATACATTATATATCATACATATAATAATTGCTTGCCTGGAAAATTTCTATTATATTCCAACATCCATATTTGAGGTGTCATTCTTCGTGGTTTTATTCCAATCTCCTATTTCCCATTAAAAAGATGTTTTTTGGTAGTTTGATACTTATGGTTCTTAGCGATGAAGTTCCTATACTCATTAAACACCTCCTTTCCTAAAATTTTTGAGCAATGAGATATCATTGAAATATTTTTGTTGAGACAAACATGATGGTTTCATCCATTTTAAGTTTCAAAAGGGTAAAAGAAAGTGAAAAGTTTAGGTCCCACTTAAATAACTTCACCTTGGAGATTGGGTTAGCATAGTAACTACCTCCTTCTGGACTTAGATTGGGCTAGGGATAATAGCGGTTATGTTACATCAACAAAATAATGTATAAATTGCAAGTAAAACACATGTCAACCAATTTTGCAACATTTTACATAGAATTTGTTCAATGCCTCCTCCCATGTACCCACTTTTACAAGCTCTCTATGGTAAACATGAGCTAAGTGTCACTATGATATTACCCGACCTCCAAATTATAGTTATGGAAGTGGGCCCTACAAACTGAAAACAAACTAACATCCCTTAGAGACTATAGATCACTCAAGAACCTAACAACCACTCCAGGTGGACAATCCTTGAGCTAAAATTGTTCTTCACAAGGTTTACTCCCAAAACACACCCATAACACTACATGCATGTGGTTAGGAAGATATAACGACACCCATAATCTTGTATCCATGTGGTTATGACCTAAAATCCCATGTTTTATGCATGCGGTCACGAGATCTATGCCACTTTTAAGGGTAGCCTGCAAACCACTGCCCAGAACTGCTTGTAACTTTCCAGAATCATGATAATGACGATAACAATGCTAAAGAATAAAATCTTTAGTGTTACACTTGATTTTTTCGCATTGAGAAATGATCATCAAATTGGATCTCTCGACATCCATCTAAGTGTTGTGAAACACTCCCTTGCAAGTCAACAACTTATACACCTTGAATAAAGTGTAAATTCTAGGAAACATGGTCCATAAACCCACTTTTAGTCTCCTGTGCAGTTTCCTAGTCAGATTTTGTACATACAGATTAATTGACATTGATCCTTGCACAAATGTGCGCTCCGTCTGCCACTAAAAATTGCACACGACTCAATAAAAGTAAAAATAAAAAGTGAGATCTAGAAGCATTGTTCGGTGAATCATTCCCAACATAAAGCCTCGAAATCATGTTTATTTGAGCCTAAACTTATTTTTGATGGAGATAATCTCCATTCTTCAAGGAGTCCTCATCCCTCTTTTAGTGGATCTCATCCTTGGACTAAGTCTCAAAGTAATTCCTTTTGGCCTATTAATTAAGCCATAGTGGGGGAGTTGAGGGAAGCTGTTGAGTGTAAGTTTATGCTGGAGAAATTAGGTTAGAGACATTATCATTCGTGGAGATGATTGAGATCAATACGAGGAGCTTCACAACATCAGTGAACAATTTTTGTGGCTCTGTTATGGTTTTGAAATTAATACAAACACACAATTTTCTCACTCCATTGTTTAGTGGATTAATTGATGAATTTCATGGGTGTTTTATGTTATTTCTATTTTTCCATTGGAATGATGTTTGTTACTAGTCTCCTTGATCACTATTTTGAATTATTGAATCATTTATGTTGCCTATGCCTTTAACCATTTGTTGTTTCCATATGTACAGGCCCATGTTCAAGCATGGAGGAGCTACATTGAAGCAAAAAGGGGGATATTCATCTAGCATGTCGTAGTAAGGCATGCATTTCATTTTCTCACCTTGTTAGCTTATGATTTAAGAAAATATAGATCCAAGGAAGGAATTAGATTGATTGTTTGCATGTTACTAGGTTTTGTAAGCAACCTAGGGAGATTTCTTGTGTCCGAACTTGCGAGTAGTCCTCATAACAAATTGGAGACTGCACTTGTGATTAGTCAAGCATATTGTGAAACCTTATTTGGATGAATTTCTAGCTCATTCACTAAGACGAGAAGAACATTCAATTCATTTGAGGGAAATCTTTATCAAATGTCGTCATTAAAATATTCACTTGAATCCACATAAGTGTGTTTCATGTGCGCATTTGGTCGACTTCTAGAATTTTTCATTTCAAAGGAAGGCATTTGTGTTGATCCGTTGAAGGTTGAGGCTATTTTAAATCTACCTCCTCCTTCCAATATTCACCAACTCTAAGTTTGCAAGGGAAGACAAACTTTCTACGTCGATTTATCTAGAACTACACTGAGTTGACTAAAGGTTTTACTCAACTTTTGAAAAATGGAATCTCATTTATCTAAGATGAAGTGGCTCAAAATGCCTTTGATGCACTTAAATATGTGTTGACCCATACTCCACTTTTTCATCCTCTCGATTATTATCAAGACTACTTTTTATACTTAGTCGCATCTAATGCAACCATTGGCATGGTTCCTATTCAGGAAGATGAATCGAATGAAGCACATGTGATATATTACTTAAGTCATAATTTGACCAAAACTGAAGAAAAATATACACATGTGGAGAAATTGGCCTTGGCAATTTTTCAAGTTGTTCAATGTTTCTGTCACTACATTTTATTGCACAAAACTAAGGTGATTTCCAATTGCAACCCCATGGTGTACATTCTTACAAGACAATTACTGGGGGGAAGCTATTCCAAATGGATATTCATCCTACAAGAATTCAATTTGGAATTCATTAAATCCAAATTTAAGAAAAAGCTAGTTTTTGTTGAATTATTATGTGACTTTCCCTGTACCAAAAGAGAAAATGTGTCAAAGGATTCTCTTCCAAATGAATGTCTCTTTTTAATAAGTACTGTAGATACCTGGTATGGAAATATCATCATTTATCAGCAGACACAGAAATTTTGATCAGACTTGATTCAAACTGATCGTCATTGTGGATGGTATCAATCCCAGTAATACAATAGTGTTGGTGATACACTTTATTGGCATGGTGCTGATTCAAAATTTTGACAATGTTTAACTCACAAGGAAGCGGAAAATGCATTAAAGAACTGCCATTCTGGAGCTTGTCATGGTCATATTTCAGGGTTTTCCAGTGCTCAGAAGATATTGAGTGCAAGGTATTTCTCGCCTTTTATGTTCAAATATTGTATAAATGAGGTCCAAAAATGCCATAATTGTCAAATTTATGATAAAAAAAAATGCCTACACATCAATCTCCTCTTCCCCCAATCATTGATGTCGATCCTTATGCTAAATGGGGCATTAAATTTCTTACATGTAACCCTCAATAGACCGAGGGGCATTGGCGCATTATCCTTGAGGTAGATTATTTTTCAAAATGGGCCAAGGTGATGCCTACATAAGGATGATGGGGAAACAACATCCATTTTCATATTCAATCAAGTAATTGCTTGTTTCAGAGTACCACAATCCATCACCTCAGACCATGGTAGCCATTTCAAACTATATGATGACTGATCTTACCATGAAGATAGCTACGTGTCATGAAACTTCTACTCCTTATTACCCATAGGGAAATGGCCAAGTGGAAGTCGTTAACAAGGTTTTAACCACCATGATTAAATGGATTATTAGGACTCATAAACGATATTTCCATCTAATTCTTTATCCATGCTTGTAGGCATACCATACCGCATTAAAAACAACAATTAGTTTTACTCCTTTCCAACTCATATACAACATGGAAGTAGTTCTATTGATTGAATGCAAAATATCATCTTTGAGATTGGAAATTGAATTATTACTAGCCACTTCTTCCAAAGAAGAACGTTTCCTGTACTCAGCACATCTCAAAGAGACTCATTGTGATGATTCATTAGCTAACGAGGCCTAGAGTAAATGAGTTAAATCATAGTATGATCAAAATTTCAAACCCCCTTCATATGGAGAAGGTGATTTAGTCTTGGTCTATGATCAAGACCATGATAAGTTAGGCGTTGGTAAATTCAAGCCTATGTGGCATGGCCCTTATATTGTAAAATATGCATTGGAAAAAGGGACCTCTGAATTAGTTGATTATGAAGAAATTACCTTGGGAGAGCCCATAAATGGTCTTTACTTAAAGAGATATTATGCTTAAATTGTTTGGTGAAACATTTGCATATTATTGTACCATATTTTATGTGTGGAAATTTATAACAACTTTTTACGATTGTCCACTACTTCTCATGTTTATCTTATGTTACACTTGATTTGCAGATGCCAATGCTCCCTCAATCTTACATTGGCTTTGCTGATGGTGCTAGTCATAGTACTCAAAATTTATATTCTCAAGCCTAGGTAATCTATTCACCCACAAATGACTTAGTTTCTATTCATGGGATATGCCTTGGTCAACAATGAATAATATTGCAGAATATAGTGGAGTGATTGAGCTATTATCTAATTCCATTGCATTTGGCATTCATCGCTTGATCATTAGGTTAGATTCACAACTCGTGGTATTAAATTTGAATGGCATTTATTCTGTTAGAAGTGCTTCCACATTAAGGATTTTTTTGTGGGTCCATCTCTTGGAAAGACAATTTTATTATATTGAGTATCAACATATTTTGAAAAATTAAATACATTAACAAATGCATTAGCTAATTATGTGTTAAATTGGCACTTGTAAAACATTTGTAAATAAATCAATGAAATATTCATCCATATATTGTACAAGATAGACTGAAATAGAAGCATTACCTTTCATTAGATAATCTTCTGTAAAAAGTGTGGCTTTTACAAAAAAAATCATCTAAAGGCATGAGGCCACATGGCCTTTATTTTCTGAATATGTTGATACATCATCAAAAATAAAAAAATGTAGCCCTCACACTAACAACTATGCATGATGATGATCATGGTAGCATAGAGCACATGCTAATCGTCGTGGAAAATTTCGAATAGGTCTAGGAACCTCTTGAGTATGCCTTTGGTAACAGAGAGGAAAATCATATATCATGACATTCGTAATTTCCAAGGTCAACCTCTCAAGATTACACTCTATCACTGTCAGTGTATTCGCCACAACTGGGTTCGGTATTATGGGAGCTATTGGTTGCTCACCATGCTTATCATATCTATGTAATCTAGTTAGTCTCACTGGGGCCACATCTACATGATCATTTCAGAAAATTAGTTTTAGATGCCAAAAATAAAATTAAAAAAATATGAAAATTTTCAAAAAATCTACCAAAGTGTGAAGTTTTACCTATGTTGCCCCACAACATCCCAAGAGGTAGGGGAATGTATGGATCACATGTATAATCCATCCTTGAGTATGGGAAATCCTCAATCATGATGATTTGGTTTTACAATCAATCGAAGAAGTCAGGCATATATTTGATCATTGGTCCTTCGCCAACTCCATCAAGTTCCATGAGTGTAACCCATTTTAGCCTGTGTGTGTCATGAGGTCCTCCTCTCCCTATAGCTACCTATGAATCCAAAAGAGGAATCCACTCCAAAGAAAATGAAATAATGAGGGCACCATAGCCAAAGTTTTTGATTTTTCCCATTCTAATCCTAGATAGATGACCTTTGAGATTGGCAACTACAACCTCAGTCCAGTTCAATATGGTAGGTCGTAAACACTCTACAATGGTTTGCATCTGAGCCTTCATGAGAAAATGTAAAGTTTCACTATGACACAGCTGTGCAATAGTGAACTCGTGATCTTTCAAAGAACTTTGTGCTATGTTCTTGATATTAATCCTAGCATCTTTGAGAGCAGCCCCTTGAGTACAATGTTGTAGAAAATAGGTCACATTTGTTTTTCCACCTCGCCTATGCCCATATAGGTTAATTTCGACCCCATGACATGGAAGTCCAATTAGGAAGTAAATGTCATCAACATCAATGAGAAGTCTATAGTCTCCGACTATGAAACATTCTTCTTGAACATTCCACTTTCCCACGATCCATTCTAACAAGTCTAATTGAGCCTTCATGCCTGGAATGGTGAAACAATTCTACAAACGACATTTTTTCAAGGCTTGTATGGTGGTTGGATCATCTAGAGCAGCTATGTCTTGCTCTTCATTCTCACGTTTTCATCGTTCCATATTTGTGGTTCAAAAGCCTAGAAATAAACATAAGATACCATTAGAAGTAATCATGGAGAAAATTAGCAAATAGTTTAGGTGTTTTCTATTATATTTTTTATGCCCTCGATGATGTGCACAACCGATTATATGAACAGTGTGCATGTGCATGGTTGCTTCCTTAGAAACTGTACACATATTTTTAAAAAACTAGTCGATTTGCACAGGTCCAATAAGGGCAACCTATGCACATCAAGGGCAAAAATTATTTTCAAAACCCTCCCTAAATAACCCAAATCGACGATGAAATTCTAAATAAAAGACATGAATGAAGAGCTTGGAAAGAGGATCTACCTGGAGAATATGACTCACCATTTTTCTCAATGGTTTTTGTGGAATCATCTTTCGAAGTTTCTGATAAAAATGACCTCTATCACTCTCAAAAGGTTAAAAACACAAATGGTAAAAACATTTTACTTTTTGGGATTTTTATAAGTTTTTAGGCCTATTTAAATATTATTTTTTGCCTATTGAATTTTTAAAATCCAATTTTATAATGTTTTTCACTTTATTTTTTAGTAGAGATAATTATTTCGAGTTTAAGTGTGCAGGTTACAAGTTATTTACATAAATGGATCACTTTTATAACAGTATATTTTTATCACTTTTTCAAAATTGTTAAAACTTATGAAAAACTGAAACCTTGGAGTTCTTTTTATGCCCTTTTCAGACTCCTTAAAAATGGAAAATTGCTAAGTACTTGATTATTCGAACTCGTAAAAGTAAACGAACAATCATGTATTTAGTATAAGTTTAACACTATTACAGACTGAACTAGACTATTTACAAAAAAGGTATACGTTGACTAATCATGGTCAATAGAGTTCTCCCCTGCATTATTTTATCCTTTTTCGGGCTTGAGGGACTAAATTTACGAAAAATAACACTGTGGAGTTTACTTATGTTGTTCTCTTGACTCCCTAAAACTGAAAAACATCGAGCTTTACATTCTCTGGGCTCGTTAAAATTTACGTTGAAATAATTGAAAAAGTTTTCTTTTTTTGTCTTTTCAAACTGTTTAAACATGAAAATGACATCGACTTACCCCTTCACTCGACTCATAAAACTTAAATAGTGCAGGACTTGTTAATCATGATGATACTAAACCACTCCTTCTTAGGGTTCATTAAAAATACTTTGGAGGATTCGTCTGAAGAGTGAGCTTAAAATACAAGCATAAGTTATCCTCCTCAAGCTTGTAAAAATTGAAGAGGCACTTGCTAGTAATGGTGCGAGAAAAGTGAGAAGAAACTATGTTTTGTTTTATAAAAGGCAGTATGTCACTCTTGAACATGACACTTCATCACTTTCGTGTCCGTGTTGGAAAATCCATTTTCTACTCAGTTGACCATACCTCATTGAAAGTCTTCAGTTGATTTGAGTATTATCGTTGTGTCAAATATTTCCAAGTCATTTTGTTATGTCACCAATATGTTCAAGAGAAGTCTAAACCTCAATTCGAATTGCCTTGCAATTTGTGTCCTTCAATCAAGTTGGCCATCCCTGAGTCAGTCCTTGCAAAATATTCTTCAAAACTTGACATTGAGTTTCGGGTCGTAGGCCCTCCTAAAATGGGTCGCTTCCTATCAACTTCAGTACATTATCTAAGAAGTTGATCTAGAAACCCTCTTCAATACCTTGGAGCCTGCATGCCTTAATGGCATTTTTCTCGCCTTCGACAACATGTTCTCATCATTTTCCTTCGATCGAATGATTCTATGAGTGTTCGAATTCTAATCATATTTTCACACTCTATAGATTGTACTAAGAGTACCCTAAGGACCATTGTCATTAATGGTGGTTTCTCTCACACTTGTTAATGCCTCACATCATTGATCGATAATCAAGTGGTTCTGCATTGTTCAACTTCACGACATCTACTCACATGGTTAGATTCGTATTATGGATTGAGACATGGAGATCAAGACCCTAGATCTAGTTTCATTTATCCAGGCTTTGAGGAGTTTTGTATTCATGATTATACAAATATTTTTATGTTTGATGGCTACTTCCATTCCATATCTACTTTGACATGATGCATTTCCCTACTGATGCATTGAGCTATCTTTACTTTGATTATGGGAATGCCTACCTCAGTGATGATAATTATATTACACTGTAATCCTTGATTGATTGTTGAAGGTTTCCATCCATGATGTCTGATCCAATCCTTGATATGATAAAGTACTTTAGTGCTCAAAATTTGTTAACTTTTCACTTTAGGGGGAAATCTGTTACACTTCATTTTGTCACCATGACATATGATCACCAAATTGGATCTCTCGCCATCCATCCAAGTCTCATGAAGCACTCCTTTGCATGTCAACAGGTTATATACCTTGAATAAAGTATAAATTCTGGGAAACATGGTCCATAAACCCACTTTTAGTCTCCTTTGTAGTTTCCTAGTTAGTTTCTATGCATACGTAGTTATTTACATTGATCCCTGTGCAAATGTGCACTATGTCTTCCACTAAAAAGTGTGCACATGACTCAATAAAAAGTAAAAATAAAAAGTGAAATCTTGAAGCATTGTTAGGCAAATCATTCCCAAAAGAAAGCTCGAACTCATTTTTATTTGAGCCTAACCTCATTTTTGATGGAGCTAATCTCCATCCTTCAATGAACCATCATCAAATAGATAGTAAACATGGAAGATACATGTCATGAATGCATATCCGATCATAAACGTTTGAACTTCATCTAAAAATCACCAAGAAGGTTGTATTCCATCTCTAACAAGTTGAAATAACACTTGTTATGACATGCATTCATAAATCATCCAATAACTTATCGAATCATGAAAATGATCCATAACAAGAGCACTTCATATAACCATGCATATAACTAGCATATAACTAAAATAGAAACCATGACTAAACAACCATAAAATCAACATGATAATCAATACAAGTGCTTATAAATCATAATGGCAAAACAAATTATATTATCATATGAAAATGCCAACTAAGTCAGGGACTTCCATGTACCACCCAACCATAGATTGGGTTAAACCAAATATCTCTTTTAGCTAATCACCCTTGCACCATATTCCAAGAATGAATGTGGGATCATAAAGGTTAAACCAAAATAGAACAAGCCAGGACTTATAGACACCAAACCACCTCAACCCTTAACCACTGTGATTTCACCTAACCAGTCCAAAAATCACTAAAATCAACCAAATTGATCTCTTCCCAAGCTATCAAAGGCTTCAAGGATTCCATCTCAACCCACAACCTCTAGGGAGACAAGCTTTTATAGGGATCCACAAAAATACCATGTTAACCCACAACCTCTAGAGCCCTAACTTTTTTAGGGCTCTAGAGATACTATCCCAACCCACAACCATAGGGAACCTAAGATCCAATATAAAAATGGAAATGGGGAACCCACTACACCATGGCCATTCAGTGAATGGAAAGGAAAAGATGAAATCACTATCAATCCAAGAAAATATTTTTTCCAATGGCAACACATTACCAAGGAACCACATGCATGTATCATGAATCCTAAAAACAACAACGAAATCACACATGAAACATGTTACCTACAAAGTATCCCTATTGTATTTGTTGATCCAATCCTCTCTTTCATTGCCCACCAATTCCTTTTTTTTCCTTTTCTTGATTCCTCCAACTGCAAGTGAATGCTAGGATGCTCCAAGAATTATCTACGTGTTCAAGAGTGTATAAAAGTGCAAGGAGAGAAACAAGACTCAACTGACATAATCTAGAAATAACCAAAAAGTTGTGAACTGTTTCTAATTCCTTTTTATCATTGATCTCCCTTTTTTCTTCATTTTCCTTCATTTTTCCTCTAATTTCCCATGCATGCATATTCATTTCTCTTCACCTTCCTTTTCTCCAATTTTCATTTATTTTCATAATTAAATCACATTTATTGCCCCTTTCCTTTTCTAATGCCTTTTCCAATTTCCATAGCCATTAATAAAAACACAAGTGATTCCCACTATAATGTTTTTCCCATCATTAATCTTGGAATATGTGTCCCATGACCTTGGTCTTGTTTTATTTACATGGAAAGTCAACCAAGGGCTATGATAAACCCATCCCCCTTGGAGGAACACTGTCCTTAGTGTTCTATGATGCTTATAACTAGAAAAAACATGCTTCCCATGGAGATTTATAACACATCTCGATGCAACATTTACAACATACAAAACTGTTGAAGAATCATAACCATGTTATTTCTTATTAGAGCTTTATAACATAGTTCGATGTAGTTTTTACAACAAACTACTTATTGGATCTTTATAACATAGCTCATTGTAGTATTTACAATACGTATATGCATATATAAACATAAACCAAAATACATATACCAAATACATTTTCTCAACCAGCAAATAAGGAGGGACAGAAGGCCCACATATGGTTAGCCATCCCCCATGTAGTTTCATCGGGCCCAAAGTGTTTCCACTACACTATAACCTACTCTATTGCTTGATTCTATAGCATGAGTTACTTTCGCTACAAATACTAAGGCTTTAGATGGAACTCTCCCTTTGGTTCCACCTCCAATATAGAGCAATCAATCACATGATAAGAATCTTGGACATATATCTTAAGCTATGAGATATGGAAAACATCATGGACTTTCATTGTTGGCAGAAGTAAAAGTTTGTAGGTCACTAGTCCAATCCTCTCAATGATCTCAAAAGGCCCATAATACCAAGGTGTCAACTTGGAACATGATTCAATCCTCAAGGAGATCCTCTCGAGCTTGATGCGCAAGTGCACATTATCCCCAACCTAAAAATCCTTGAATTCTATATGTTATTTTGCATAGCCTTTCTACTTTTCCTATGTTTCCTTTAAATTCCTTTTAGTAACCTACATATCCTACTCCATCTCAACCAACATATCTTGTCCAATCAACACCCTATTTACTGGATCACTCTAATTGATAGGATTATTACAACTCCACCTATAAAGAGCCTCAAATGGACTCATCCTTAAGGATCCTTGATACCCATTATTATATGCAAACTCTACCAGTGGAATATATTCCTCCCACTTCCTCCACTGTTGCATGACATACATCCTTGACATGTCCTCAAGAATCTTATTAACCCTCTCTGTCTCTCCATCTCTCTACATATGTTAAGTTGTATATAAGGCTAAATCTATCCACAAGCCTACAAAAAACTCCTTCCAAAACTTGGAAGTGAATTTGGATTCACTATCTGATATGATCTTCTTGGGAACACCATGCAACTTCACTATCTCCCTAATGAATACATGACCTACCTTGCTAGATAAATTAGTAAATTTCACTACAATGAAGAGAGATACCTTTCTCAACCTATCAACCACAACCATGATGAAATCATTTTGTCTCAATGTCCTCGATGAACCTATAATGAAGCCATGGAAATGAACTCCCATTTCCATTCTGGAATCAAAATAGGTTATAATAGACCAGTTAGGTTCTTACACTTAGATTTTACCTTCTGGCATTCCAAACATCTTGCAACAAACTCTACCTCCTCCTTCTTCAAATTCAAAAAATGATAGAACTTCTTAATAGCTGTGAAAGTCTTCTGATATTCTGGGTGGCCTAAATATGGCTTGAGATGAAACTAACTCAAGATAATCTTCTTTAAATCACTGCTATATAGCATAAAAATCTTGTTCCTGAATCTCACCAAGTCATATGTTGTGATTTAATACTCCTCATCTCTATCACCTTCACACATTTGATATAATATATGCTTTAGTTGTTGGTACCTATCATCATTTTTCCCTACATGTAATATATTCTCATGTAAATATGTCCCATATGATCTCACACCTAAAATGTGGTTCATCTACAATCTCCTACTGAGAGCATATGTAACCCTCGTCTCAATGCCTTTAATGTACTTGATCTCAAACTCAAACTCATTGAGGGTAGCCAACCATATGTTGCGTGTGGAGCCTGATTATCTTCTATATTCAAATATTTCAGCCGGATGTATACCCCAGGAAAACTATACACCCCTCCACGCGAAGGGCTATGGGGGGGCTAATCCCCCCCCGCTAGGGGGTCCGGGGGCCAGCAGTCCCCCGGCGGGGGTAAATAGATGTAAAACTACCTTGTAAAAGTCTAGTAATTTCTAATCAATTTGGGTCGTTCATTAGGAAAATGATATGATGGTACAAGTTATGTTTAATTTAGAGTTTTTTTCCCCTAGAAGGCAACCCCTCACTATATATGAGGGAATTGTATTGCGTCTATGTATATCTGTATTCTGAGTGGGGAAAAGAGAGGAGATTGAGAGCGAAGAGGGAGTTACAGCGGATTTGCTGTAGGTTGTATCTCTTCAGTTTGCTGGATAATATAATAAAAGAAGGACTGACTATTTCTTCGTGGACATAGCCTAAACTGGGTGAGCCACGTATATCTGTGTCTCTCTTGTTTTGTGTGTTTTGTGTGTTTATATTTGTGCAATATTGTATGTGTTCCATTTCTCCGTAATAGATAATTTTCTAACAACTGGTATCAGAGCTGAAGGTCTATTTGGTTGATAAACACACAGGAGAGAAGGATTCCTGGTTCAAGTGGGAGCAATGGCAGAAGATGGTAGGTTTAGGGTCGAAAAATTTAACGGCAAAAACTACCAACTATGGAAGATGCAGATGGAAGATTATCTATATCAGAGAGATCTGTGCCTGCCATTGAGCGTAAAGACAAAGAAGCCGACGAGTATGACGAAACCAGAATGGGATATTCTTGATAGAAAGGCACTTGGAACAATACGATTGTGCATAGCGACATCAATAGTGTTTAATATTTCAAAGGAAATGACAAAAGAAGGTTTAATGTTTCCATTAGCCAAACTATATGAAAAATCCTCGGTGTCAAATAAGGTATTTCTTATGAAGCATTTATTTAATATGAAGATGTCAGAGGGTGGATCTGTCACTGGTCATTTAAATGATTTTAATACAGTTACAAGTAAGTTAAGTTATATAGGGGTAAACTTTGATGATGAAGTTAGAGCTCTGTTATTCTTGTGCTCATTGCCAGAAAGTTGGAATGGTTTAGTAATGGCCATTAGTAACTCTGTTTCTGGATCTATTACTTTAAAGTTTGATGATGTTGTCGGTGTTATCCTCAGTGAGGAAATGCGATGGAAAAGCTCCGGTGAGACATCAAGTAATGCTTTAAGTGCAGAGTCTAGGGGAAGAAAAATGGAAAGAGGAAAGATCTCAGGATATCGCAGTAAATCAAGGAAATGCAGATCCAAGTCTAGATTAGGGATAGTGTGCTAGAAATTCGGAAAAAAAGGACACCTAAAGAAAGACTGTAGATCTTGGAAGGGAAAAGAAGGAGATGCACATCAAGCAAACAATCATGAAGCAAATGTGACAAGTGAGGTGTTACAGGATGCTTTGATTCTTTCTTTCGAAAATATTACTGATTCCTGGTTGGTAGATTTAGGGGCCTCATTCCATGCCACACCTGATAAGAAATATTTTCATCACTATTTTCAAGGAGATTTTGGACAAGTCCATTTGGGTGATGATAAACCCTGTAAAATTGTTGGAATGGGTACAATTTTCATAAAACAACAAAATGGAAATCAGTGGCTATTAAAGGAGGTAAGGCATGTTCCAGATCTAAAGAAAAATCTGATTTCAATAGGGTAGTTCAGAGGTGAAGGTTGTGTAACTACTTTCACAAATAAAACCTGGAAGGTCACTAAAGGATCCCTAGTAATAGCAAAAGGATAAAAGGTTGTTACATTGTACTTATGCAATGGTATTTCTAATTCTATTAATGTTATAACCTCTACAGGAGAAGGTACAACATTGTGGCATCATAGGCTCGGGCACATGAGTGAGAAGGGGATGCAGATTCTTCACTCAAGAAATTTGTTGCCAAGTTTGAAGTATGCTGATTTAAAATTCTGTGAGAATTGTGTTTATGGAAAATAGAAGAGAGTCAGATTCCTTAGAGTTGGGAAAGAAAAGAAGAGCGAAAAATTAGAGCTTGTGCATATAGATGTATGGGGACCTTCTTAGGTATCATCTCTTGGTGGATCTCATTATTATGTTACTTTTATTGATGATGCAACCAAAAAAACATGGATTTATTGTATTTGAAATAAATCTCATGTATTTGATACTTTCAAGAAATGGAAAGCTTTGGTTGAAAATCAGATAGGGAAAAGGTTAAAGTGTCTCAGATCAGATAATGGAGGTGAATATTGCAACAAAGAGTTTGATAGATACTATTCAGAGAATGGAATTCACAAAGAGAAGACAGTTCCAGGAACACCACAAGAAAAAGGTGTGTCAGAAAGAATGAATAGGACAATCATGGAGCATGCAAGGTGCATGAGATTGCATGCAGGATTGCCTTTACAATGTTGGGTAGATGTTGTAGACACTATTGTTTATCTAATAAATAGAGGGCCTTCAAGTTCCTTGGATGGTGGTATTCCAGAGGAGGCATGGATAGGTAAATAGTTAAACTACTCATTTTTAAAGACTTTTGGTTGTGAAGCCTTTGTCCACATTACTAAAGAAAATAGAAAAAAGCTTGAGGCAAAATCAAAGAAATGTACCTTTATTAGATATGGTGTTAATGATTTTGGTTATCACTTCTATGATTATGAAAATCACAAAAACATTAGGAGCAGAGATGCAATATTCAATGAAAAGGTCTTGTATAAGAATCAGTTGCAGGAAAAGAAACAGGAAAAAGAAAATAGAGAATACACAATGCTTGACGATATCACAAGAAAAGTGATGGTGCCTGAAAATCATAATGATCAACAGCAAAAACAACAACCACAATAGCAACAAGCACCTCAAACACCTGAAAGTGGTGTTAGAATATCTATTAGGATAAGTAGACCCCCCTGAACGATACTCTCCTTCATTATATTATGTATTGTTGACTAATTCTTGTGAACCAGAATGTTATGAAGAAGCAGTGCAAGTAGAAACCAGGAAGAAGTTGGAGCAAGCCATGAAAGAAGAGATGGACTCCTTAGCACATAACCAGACTTGGGACTTAGCCAGGTTGGCTATAGGTAAAGCAACATTACAAAATAAATGGGTTTACAAGTTGAAGGAAGAAGATGGAGGTAGAAAAAGGTATAAAGCTAGACTTGTGGTGAAAGGGTTTACATAGAAAAAGGGTATAAACTTTGATGAGATATTTTCTCATGTTGTGAACATGACTTCAATTAGAAGTATTCTAAGTCTAGTAGTAGTTGAAGAATTGCATCTTAAGCAGTTATATGTAAAGACAACCTTTCTCCATGGGGGTTTGGAGGAAGAGATATATATGCAGCAGCCACAAGTATATGAGGTAAAAGGGAAGGAGAAACTAGTGTGTAGGTTGAAGAAGAGTTTGCATGGCTTAAAACAGGGTCCAAATCAGTGGTATCTAAAATTTGACAGGTTCATGTTTGAACAAGGTTATACTAGGTGTCACTCTGACCATTGTGTTTATCTCAAAAGGAAAAATGATGGAAGCTATATTATATTGTTATTTTATGTAGATGACATGCTTGTTGCAGGTTCTAACATGAAAGAAATAAATGTTCTCAAAAGGAAATTGGCAAAATCATTTGCAATGAAGGATTTAGGTGCTACAAAACAAATCCTTGGTATGAGAATAACTAGAGACAGGAAGAATCACAAATTAACATTGTCTCAAAGTGAGTACATAGAAAAGGTGTTGAAAAGGTTTAATATGTAGAATGCAAAACCAGTTAGTATACATTCCGCTAGCCATTTCAAATTAAGTAAGGAGGCGTGTACCAAGACTCAAGAAGAAATGGCTCATATGTCTAAAGTTCCATATGCATCATTATTTGGAAGCTTAATGTATGCAATGGTCTACACAAGGCTCGATATTGCACATGTTAGTGGGAGTTGCAAGCAGGTACATGAAAAATCCAGGGAAAAGAACATTGGATGGCGGTGAAGTGGATTCTCAGGTATTTGAGAGGTACCACAAATCAAGCATTATGCTTTGGTGGTTCAAACATTGCTCTACATGGATATGTTGATGCAGATATGGCATGTGATAGAGATAATAGGAGGAGCACTATAGGATATGTATTTAATATAGGTAGAACAGATGTCAATTGGGTTTCAAAAATCCAAAGTGTTGTTGCAATTTTAACAACAGAAGCAGAGTATGTTGTTGCTATAGAGGCTAGCAAAGAAATGATTTGGTTACAAAGGTTTCTGGATGAATTGGGTAAGAAGCAGGAGTTGGGCTGGTTATAGAGTGACAGCCAAAGTGCCATACATCTTGCAAATAACTCTGCATTTCATTCCAAGATTAAAAATATACAGCTCAAGTACCATTACATACGGTCAGCATTGGAAGATGGACAGTTGAAGCTGGAAAAGATACACAGTAGCCAAAACCTTGCAGATATGTTAACAAAAGTTGTAACAAGGGAGAAACTGAGAATCTGCTTAGTTTCAATTGGTCTTCAAATATGATGAAGAATATGAGAAACAACTAGGTCCAAAGTGGAGTCATTGTCTAGCAAATGAAGCAGCGATGGAGTTTCTATAATCAGTCTCCAAGTGGGAGATTGTTGGGTGTGGAGCGTGATTATCTTCTGTATTCAAAGATTTCAACCAGATGTATACCCTAGGAATACTGTACAACCCTCCATGCGGGGGGGAACTTGTCCCCCCCGTGGGGGTTCGGGGGGGCTAATCCCCCTTGGCTGGGGGGTCCAGGGGGCTAATCCCCCTCAGCTGGGGGGTTTGGGGGGGCTAATCCCCCTTGGCTTTGGTGTTCAGGGGGGCTAATCCCCCTCATCTAGGGGTTCCGGGGGCCAGTGGTCCCTCGACAGGTATTCGGGGGCAGCGCCCCTGAAGCTAAAAGTAGATGTAAAATTGCCTTGTAAAAGTCTAGTAATTTCTAGTAAATCTGGTCGTTCATTAGGCAGATGATATGATGGTAGAAATTATGTTTAATTTAGGGTTTTTTTCCCTAGAAGGCAACCCCTCACTATATATGAGGGAATTGTATTGTGTTTATGTATATCTTTATTCGGAGTGAGGAAAAGAGAGGAGAATGAGAGCGAAGAGGGAGTTACGACAGATTTGTTGTAGGTTGTATCTCTTCAGTTTTCTGGATAATATAATAAAAGAAGGACTGGCTGTTTCTCCGTGGATGTAGCCCAAACTGGGTGAACCACGTATATCTGTGCCTCTCTTGTTTTGTGCATTCTCTGTGTTTATATTTCTGCAATATTTTATGTGTTCCATTGCTCCATAATATATAAATTTATAACACCATATAGCTTTCCTATACTTTAGATTAGGCTAGTCAAACAAGTACCTCAAACCACTAATATCACTCATTAGAACAAACCTGTTGTCAAGAAGATAATGTCTCCACATCTTTAATGCATGAATGAGAGGTTCCAATTCAAGATCATGAATCACATAGTTCTGCTCATTGTCATTCAGCTTCCGTGACTCATGTCGTACAACATGTCCCTCATGCATCAAGACTCCACCAAGTCCTTCCTTGCAAGCATCTATACAAACCACAAACTCCTTGTCATGGTTTCCAATCTTCAAAATGGAGCATTTGTAAGCAAAAGCTTCAACTGATCAAAGCTAGTTGCACTCTCCTCAGTCCATTCAAACTAATTTCCTTACCTTTGCAAAGATGTAATAGAATAAGCAATCTTTCAGAAGTTCTTGATGAACCTCTTGTAATAACTTTCTAGTCCCATGAATGATTTGACCTCATCCACATTCCTAGGATTTGGAAACTCCATGATAGATTTAATTTTCTTAGGTCCACTTCTATCCCTTCCTTGGAAGCAACATGTCCCAAGTAGTGAGTTTAACACTAAAAGAAACTTAACTTGTTGATCTTGGCATACGACTGATTATCTCTACACAATCTCAACATTGCTACTAGGTGCTCTGCTTCTCTTCCTCATTCTTTGAATATACCAATATATCATCAAAATGGACTATTATAAACTTATCCAAGGAAGAAAAACATTTTTGATCAAACGCATGAAAGTGATTAGAGCATTAGTAAGGCCAAAAGGAACCACCACAAACTCATAATGCCCATACCTGGTATGGAATGTAGCCTTGTAGATGTCCTCTTCTTTGATGTGCACTTGATGACATCCTAATCTCAAATCACCTTTGTGAACATTGTTTCTCCCTTCAAATAATCAAACAAGTTGTTAATCTGTGGAAATGGATTCCTATTATTGATTTTCACTTTGTTTAGTTACCTATAATCAATGCACAATCTAACATTATTATCCTTATTCCTCACAAACAACACTGGTACACCCCAAGGAGATACCCTTGGATTTATGTGTCCCTTATCAAGAATTTCCTTAAGTTAAGACTCCAGTTCCACCAACTCTAGAGTGCTCATCCTGTAAGGTTCTTTAGATGTTGGTGTTGTTCCTGGCATCAACTCAATAGAGAAATCCACTTCCCTATGAGGCAGTAATCTAGAATATTTTTAGGAAACACATCTTGAAACTGCTACAAAACATGATACTTCTTTAGGACTTCCTCATCCTCAACATCTTTTCCTTTATCACTAGAAATGTGCACTGCAAATAATAAAAATCAATTTTTATGGTTTCACTTTGCTTGCATAGCTGTAACCATTCTCACTAATGTAGGATTTGTCTTTCCCTACAAGATTCTTCTATCTCCATCATCATCCAGCCACTCAATAGCCTTGTCACTGCAGTCCACTTTAGTCCTGTGAGTGAACAACCAATCCATTCCCAAATCATATTGTATGATCCCAAAGGAAGCACATTTAGATGCATTTATGTAGGTATTCCATTAAGGTCAAATGCAAAAGATCTCACCCAATTATGAACTCTTCTCTTGGTACCTATAGCCAACTACACCAACCAATATTATGCATGCACTTCTTTATTCATGCAACACTTATCCACCAGGTTAGGGTTGATATAACTATAACTCGATATAGGATCAATCAAAATAGAAACAAATTGATCACAAATCTTACTTTCCATTTCGATAATGGATTATTGATGATCTATCTTCCTGCTATCCACTCCTAAATAAATTCGAGAAATACTCTGACCAATATCTCCAATTCTCTGTGCCTCTTAAGCATTCTAAATAAGATGTCTGCCACCCTGATGAGATGGGAAATATCTCCTGTGATACTTTACACTACAAGTCCAACACATAAAAGGCTTCCTACCATCCACGAGGGCTTCACTCAATGAACCTTTGACCTATCATGTGTGTTTGTGGAATATTCAACAATACGCTTAAGTTGACTACATATTGGAAAACAACCCTAAAAGTCACATTATTTAACCCCCTACCAATATGAACTGAATACACCTTCCCAATTTAAAAAATCCTTACTCCGACTAGATATTGTAGGTACCCATTTTTTCACTAACATATTTTATACCCCTTTATATTTTTTCATTAACTTTGAGCTCCATTTTTTATACCTGCCAATATAAAAACCCTTTACCCCCTATATATCCCCCACTATATTATTCCATTTTCCCCTAAATATATATCCCCTAATATGAACCCATGTGGTATGGTATTTCTCCCCCAGTGAAGCCCCCATGCTACCATTTCCCTTGTTCATATCCTCAGGCTAAGACCCATGTCCTCTCTCAACTACATTAAACTTATAAGGTTCCACATTCTCCTTATCACGTGTATCTTACATTCTTCCTCACTTCTGGGGACATTTTCTTTTTTCCTTCTCATTCCCCTTCTAATCAAGCTTAGGACCAGACTTGCACATTGACTTATCATAACAATGCTTCAGCTTCCTAATGGATTCCTCTAGCAACCGAGGCTCATCAAACTCAATCCGATCTTTGAATGCCATTGGAAACCCACCGATGAACCTTTAGATCTTTGGTTTTTCATCCTTAAGATAAGGTACATATCTCAACAGCTCAAAGAATCTTCTAGTGTACTCATCATTTGTCATAGAACCCATATTCAAATTATAAAACTCCTTACACCTATCATCATAGTCTCTTTAGGATAGGTACTTCTTCTTGAAGAGTATCTTGAACTCATCCTAAACTAGCTCTTGTTCTTTAATGCCTATGAAACTCTTCACATCTTCCCACTAGATATCGACTTTGCCTTTGAGACTGAAGGTAGTTATCTTGGATTTCATATTCTCTAAATAATCATGAAATCTAAATAACTTATTCATCCCAAGCAATGATTCTTATTCATCTTCTGATATCTGCATCTCTTTGTCAAATGTAGGAGGCTTGGCTTTCTTGAACTCTTCTGGAAAATATACCTTCTCACTCCTCCTATGAGGATTATGATGATGATGACAACGATGTCTCTTGGAACCAAAACAAAAATGGAATCCATAAGTACTACCCTTCTTGTTAGGTGTATCCAAGGATATGCCACTTTTTACTGTATCATATTCTTCCAGTCCATGTCCTCTACGAGACATGCTGCCATATGCTCCATTAGTCTTCTCCTCTTGTTCATAATTGATCCCCATATATCCTTACTTCTACAAATTTGAAAGACTTTGAAGGATGACTATATTAACCTTTTCTTGTTTTTCTTGATTTTTGGCAAGCCTTTCTCATGCCTCAATCAAACTATTATCATCTTCCTTGTAACTTCTTATTTCTTGCCTTAGACTTCTCATTGTATCTACTAGATCAAGAGAATACTCTTCTCCTTGTTTCTCATATTATCTTTTTTATTCCACTGAATTCACATCAAGACAATAAGGGGAGTGATGTGAATTATAGTACACCATATTACTCTTCATCTATGATATTTTATTTCCTACAAACATACCATGTTAGATAAACCAAATATAGATGTAATCAAAATCATGAAGTTCAGGGGAGGCTATCACATCTGCACAAATTAGTCAAAATTAGAATGATATATATATATATATATATATTTATTATATAATTATATATATATATTACTATATATATATATATTCAAAACTCATACATAGAAGGCGTCACGATATCCATAACTTGATAGCTAACAGCATATATTCCAACTCATAACAATAAATAGCCTATCCAATCTAAGTGGTTTAATCTAGAAGCTCTAATACCACCCCATAATGCATCCTCCCACATTTACCCCCTTTTACAAGCTCTTGAGGGTAAACATGAGTTAAGTATCATTTTGATATGACCCAACCTCTGATTTCCAGTTATGGAAGTGGGACCTACAAACCAGAAAGAAACTCACATCCCATAGAGACTAGAGATCATTCAGGAGCTAAGCAACCACCCTGGGTGGTCAATCCCTAAGTTGGAAATCGTTTTCACAATGTTTACTCCCTAAACACATCCATAACATTGTGTGCATGTAGTTGGGAAGCTATAACCACACCCAAAATCCTATCCCCATGTGATTATGGCTCAAAATCCCTTATTTAGTGCATGTGGTCTCGAGATCTATGCCACTTTTTAGGCTAGCCACTAGAACACTACCCATAACTTCCTATAACTTTCCAAAATCATGATAATGATGATTACAATTCTAAACAATCAAAGCTTGAGCAATACCTTGACTAATACATGCCTAATACTGGTGAGAAATTTTGTCAAATAGATAGTAAACATGGAAGCTATAGGTCATGAATACAAATATGATCACTATTGGCTTGTTGGGGCCTGACCTAGGTTCAGAAGTGTTTTAGCCAAACAAATCTCGAAACTAGTAGCCCTTTCGGCAACAGTCTGTGAATCATAGACTGAGGTCTCATCCGAGGTAGTATGGGAGGGTGTTGGAACCAGGTTTCGGCACCCTAGGGATTTCTAGATGAAGTTTGGAAGGTCTGTGAACCAGTCCTATGCACTGTGTGCAACTACCTATTCAGTGCAACTACCTTCGCGCAACTTGGATGACAAGCGCGACTATTCTTTACCTTTTACTATGCTTATTAGTATTATAGATCTTGAATTAAATTAAGTGGTCCCAATGTTTTCCTTTACCATTCAACATAAATAGATATGCACACAATCATAAACTATAAACAGATGCATAAACAGAAATAGAGCAATAGATATGCGATATTCCAAAACCAACTTATCTTTATTAATGCTTTTTCTAGTTACAATCCACTTCCTACCCTGCGCACACAGCTACAGAGCCTCTTCTACTGCTACGACCCATGACTCAGACTTACAGACTCATATTGAATATTACTTTCAGAAACCCATACACTTCAGATCTAACAAAAGTTTATTAAAAACTGACTTCTATACTTAGAGCCTTGCTCTATTTATACATTCCCATGGTTCACGGACCATGGGCAAGCCGACTCACTTTCTATTATCTTACACTATTTTAGGGTGCATTACCCCTTGACTTGACTCATTACAACTCACGCTCCATGCACTTCATGGAGCCTTTACAATACCATTACCCAAAATTGTGTGCTTTAAGCCCCAAAACTGTTATGCGGGGATCCACTACCCACCAGGCCCCCAACACAAACATCGTGACTTGTCTCAAGTCAATTGGTCAGTGCAATGATCTTCACGCAAAGTTCATCTAGCAATATCTGCACTTCATGGATGTCTGCCACACATTCCTCCACTGTCTTTTGTATCAATTGTGTGCAACTCTCGAATGCATCATTGTCAAAGGCACCCTCTTGCCTTTTCACATATGTGTCCTGCATCTAGGCTAGCTTCCCCTCGATCATGGTGGTGACTGTGAATGCTTCTTCGAGCTAAGGCTGGATGCATGCTTTAAGCCCTACTTCTTTTTGGTGTGCAACATCCACTTTTTCTTTCAAAGTCTGGGCCTCCCTCATCTTGGCCAATTGCTGGGTAAGGGCGATTCTTTGCACGGTCCCCCGAACATTGTCATATGCCTACTGTAATTCCCGTGCTTCTGTCTCTAACTGTTGTAGCATTTGGTGCTCTTGTAATAAAGTGAGGGTGACAAGTCACTGGTCCAACAATCCTTTACAGTCATGTACAACACACTCTATCTCTTCCAACCTCGATTGAATGGAATGGTGGCACTTCTCTCTGACTTCTAGGGTTGTACAGGACTATGCTTTTAGTCACAGCTCTACAATCTACAGGTTCTGCTCCAACTAAACCTTTACGACCTCCTTCTGGGTCCTGCGAACTCCAGCTGCCAGTTGATGGATATTTTCCATGGTGGGGAGTGTTGCCGGTATGGCCAACTCTAGAATGCTGCTACAGGCCTCCGCCACTATCTATTCTAATCCCTGGTTTTGGGCGAATAGGTTGTCGCGTTGTAAGCTGAGTTGTTCTAAGTTTACCTTCTGCTCACTCAAGACTTGGAGAGCACGTCCCCTAGCGTGAAGCTCACCAATTACCCCATCTTGTAGCTAGTAGAGGGTTTCTCTGGGAAGGGAGGCGAGATTCAATCCCCAGCCTTTCATGGCACCTTCAGCTTTTGTGAAGACGGTGTCTTCTAGTAACATCAAGGTCTTCATTATGCATGCATGCACCATCTACTCTTCAGCTATATCTTCTGCAAGGTTCGGTGTCATCACCCCTAGGGGTCACACCTATAATGTCTGCAACTGCTCTCTAAGCGCCCCCAACATAGTCATCGTTGTCTTTGTCTTTTTGCGTGTGGGTGGTTGGTATTAGACATGCAGTCTCTTCAGTTCGGTCAATTTTGTTGTAAGGTTCGTGCATTCCTGTGCCTCCACCTCCCCCTGTATGTCCTACTCCATGGACATTTCCTGACCCTCCTTAGTCTCCTCAGTGGGTGTAGCTATGGTTTGTACCATCTATTCTATTTTTGTTACCTCAACCACCTTCCCCTATGTGGTCACATCCTGTTCTTGACGCTTTCTCTTTGCCAGCTTTGCGATGCACAACTTGGTCTCCCTCTTCCTCTGCTATGCTGCGATCTTTTCTAGTTTTGTGAAGTCTAGGGCATGCCACTCTGGAGACCATGATGCCATCACTTCAAAGATTACATCATGTGTGACAATGAACGACAGCCTTACCCATTCTCGGGTTGGATCCTTGCGCTGAATATATAGGTTATGCATATCCACCTTGAATTCTGTCGTGCTTTGTAAACTGTTAGATACTGTCAGGGATAAGCGTAGCCTATGTTTGTTCCATGTTCATAAGGTCACCTCTATGAATACCCAAAAAACTTTTATCTCCCAAATCCTCGTTGCGTCTTTAGTTGCCTAGAGCAAGGTATACCTCATGGCCTCGAGTAGGTTCCTCTCAATGATGGGAAAATGGTTGTCTACCGGTAGCTCCCTGGCAATCAACAGGATGGATAAGAGCAACCGCATGTAGTGGAAGGTATTACTGTGGTCCTGGGCTTCCTTACAATACACTAAAAATTCACTGCAGTTCAACTGTGCCTAGTTGAACTGGACCACTTCTGCACACTGCTCCTGTAGGTTTTAACCCCATACAGAAATTACCTGCATACGAATTCTAAATCACAGAAAAATAAACAATGCAAGAGCATAACACATAAAACACGTATACACAAAGATTTCCCAATGGATCCCAAAACCGGGACTACCAGCTTGATTTTTCATTATATTCCTTTCAATGTTACAATACATATTTATACATGCCGAAGCATCCAATACCATGGACTAAAAACCATCACGTCCAATACTATGGACCAAAAACCATTGCGTCCAAAAAACATGTGCGAAAATCATGCACAAAACCATAGGTGGGTCCGCCCAACCTAACATAGGGTCCAACCCAAAATTTTCCAAGGCGTTGCCCCAGACCCCATAAAGTGGGGTTATGGGTACCCCTCAAACCCCCTGTTAACTATGTGGAAAGAATATAACACAACCCAACAATCTCCCACTTGTTGTTTTCTTTC
>APFE031096085.1:41601-64380 GCA_000404065.3 Pinus taeda
CTTCGTCGTAGCTTCCCCTGATACATTCAGCAATACTGAATCTGAGACACACAATCGTATTGTGCTCTTTGCCTTCCAATCCAACTTCTTCCATTCTTGATCGGTCACACTCGTTGGTTTAGTACCCGGATCTACCGCAATCCACTGATCTTTATCCACCAACAGATACTCCATCTTGAGTTTCCACAACTAAAAACTCTGACCATTGAACTTCTCAATCTCTATCTTTCTGATGCTCGCCATCTTCTTTCACCACCAAAATCGATCTCGTAGATCTCCCAATGAACAGGGTATACCACAGGCCTGAGCGAAACCCCTCAGCAACAAAGGCATCCCCTTGAAGCCAAAACATCTATGATACCAAATGTAGGTTTTAACCCATACAGAAATTACCTGCATAGAAATTCTAAATCACAGAAAAATAAACAATGCGAGAGCATAACACATAAAACACGTATACACAGAGATTTCCCAATGGATCCCAAAACTGGGACTACCAGCTTGATTTCTCATTATATTCCTTTCAATGCTACAATATATATTTATACATGCCGAAGCATCCAATACCATGGACTGAAAACCATCACGTCCAATACCATCGACCAAAAACCATCGCGTCCAAAAAACATATGCGAAAATCATGCGCAAAACCATAGGTGGGTCCGCCCAACCTAACATAGGGTCCAAAAACAAAATTTTCCGTGGCGCTGCCCTGGACCCGATAAAGTGGGGCTACGGGTACCCCTCAAACCCCTTGTTAACTATGTGGAAAGAATATAACACAACCCAACAGCTCCGCCAACACAATTAGCATTTCCTCGTGAGCTTGCCGGCCAACAGTTGGGTGGCGACACATACCCCTCAGTCCTTGATGCTTGCTATTACATACCCTCGCTTCCTCTTCTCTAACTTATATTTGGCCTTCATAGCTTCTGTGAGGCCCAAGTCGCTGCTCTTTCCTATGATGTCTGTGGGATTGCTTCGTTTAATGGGCAGCCGTGAAATTTGGTGAATTAAGTCAGTTGTGATGGGAACCGGCTCCTCTAGCCAAATATACCCATCATGTACTAGAAACAATAGCTACCAAATGAAAAAAATTGTGATGGGCACACATTGGTAGTGGAGTATCCACCACAGATGGAGTAACCAAGCCTTCTCCACACCGCACAACCATTTCTGCTATAGTAATTTCTCTACGACCAACTACGGTAACTTTTCGCTATCTGCGAGGTCCCAGTCTTCAAATTTTATATTTGGCACCCATCCCAACGGTGAACCACCAAACCTTACCTCATCCGGGAGAAGAAAGGTCTGGAGCGCACTCTTCGTGGCCTCTAGGTCCTTCGGTATCTTGGTTGTCCCTTTCCACGGGGGAACGTAGGGAGCTAACTTTATCGTCAAAGGTACTTGGGAGACATTCTCCACCTCATCATCTTGTGCCTCAATTTGGGCTATCGGGGCTTGCAACTCTTCCTCCTCCTCCTCTGTTTCAATGGTGACAACTTTGCCCTTCTCTATCATTGATAATTTAGTAAGCCTTGCGTTCCATGGTGATACCCAGACTGGCCCCATTGGCAGTTTGTTTTTCTATGGTTGTGGCGTGCATGGGGATTTCGGTACCTCTGGTGTGCCCGCTAGCTCTCCACGCTCCTCCTAGGTCACTTGAGGCTCTTTGGTAACTTCCGTGAATCACACTTTGGTTCTCGACATTATGTCTATACTGGATTCGGAAGGCAAGGTAGCTTGGCGCTCACTGCTCTGTACTAGCTCAAATCTCAAACAACCAAGTTTTTCCTCGTAGCTACTCCACGGAATTTTATAGTAATATTTGATTTTGAACATGGCCATTCCCTCCATATCTGAGTCAGAAGTACATTTTTGGCGGCAACTCATCCCAAATCTAGCTCTTAATTCCTGCATTAATGGCCCGCCATCCACTCCTTTCTGCCTTAAATTAGACCTCTTGTCATGAACAGTGACATCAACGGTCACCTCCCAGCCTTTCTATACAGTAGTGCAACCCCTTATGCGTGACCGTGATCCCTGTGATAGATTGGCCCTTTGCAGAACCTCCTTTCCACGTAACTCTCCTGCAGACTTGTTTATAGTCCCGTGCCTTCTTTCAACTGCTTGGAGCATTGAGACTGTGCTTCCTATGGATAGTCAGGTGGTCACACCCCTGTTGTGAGGCTTCGATTTTCCTACTAGCCTAGGCTATAGGCGCCCTTCAGATACCCTTGCATTTGGTAGTGTGTTGCGTTCTTCTTTGTCTAGCATGCTCCCTTGTTCAGTTAGGTGTGGTTGCAGCCATGATAGCAAGGTCGCAACTCTTTCTAATGCAGTAGTAGGACAGGATAGACTTGATCCCATCATGTTTAGTTTCTCACGGTCTGCTTGCACAACTTTGGTTTCTAGTTCACTGATTTCTTCATCCAATGTCGCACTTCTCTTCCTCAATTGTGCCCACTCGTCATCGATTTCATGAAGTTTCATGCTCCTTCACCGAAGATCTTCTTGAAACTGCCTAATTCCTTTACCTAGGTCCTCGCATCTAGTCCCTACTATGGTCTAAGGATTTCTAGTTTCCTCTCTTCTTAACACGGTTGAGGTCATTTCTACGCTTCAGTTTTTGCTTATGGTCCTATAGTCCCATTGAATTGTTGGTATGCGTAGGTTCCAATCCATTCGTCCCACCTGGTAAACTCTATTCATGATTCTGCGTAGCTTTGTGAATGCTTCATCGTTGGGTATTTGTGGTGCGCATCGCTTTTCCTGCTACCGCGTCAGGTTCTAATTTTTTATCCTTAGCCTATGATGTGCTTGCCTAGCACACATCTACACCCATCAATATAGGTGGGCATAGAAACTACTTCGCCCTGGCTACCTGACTTGCGTTTGACGTTGGGGACTTCCAAACCGTAAGTGCATCCATCTTCGATATTCATGCCAGCTCCCAATATTCTTCTGGTGTGTCTACCACCATTATGTTGGTGTCGCACACAACACCCATTCCATTGCACCATACCATTGTTGTTTTCGTACTGAACTTTCAACTTCATCTAGGAATTCATCCACGCATGTCTACTCATCCTATGTTGGCAGTTCCCTTGCTTCAGTCCTCATGTATCGCAGTGATCTAATCATCATGTTTCAATTTAGCGTTTTTACTTTGTGCAACCGGTTCTGCTAGCATTCTATTTCCTCATCTGAATCTGAAGTAAGGAACTATCGCACTCCCATGAGATTTTCCCATCTTCAGTTGGGTTCACCCAATCCTAGTCTTGTGTTGTTATATTGTAGATGCAATCCAAATTGTTGTAGCTATCATCCTCGCACATAGGTTCAGTGTATCACGTCCCTTGGGCCAGATTGAGCGAAACTAATAAGCGTAGGGACTTTTTCCTGAAAATCATTTTCTGCTTCTTCAGGTTGATGACTCCATTAATATCTGTGGCCTAGTCTATCCTTAACAACACGAGGTAAGTGTTACTCTCATCCACAATATCTGTTACCTCAAAGTCAGTCTGCGTGCTCGCACCTTCGATATCCACTGTTACCCCTTGCAATATTCCATGGGCATAATCTTTTGTTGGTTTGCCATCCATAATTGGATAGGAGAGCACTATAATGTGGGCCTGCCCATGCGCTCCCATGTATGCTTTGGTAACACATTCGTGTCTGACCCCATGTTTAGGATGATCTGATCCACCTCATATTCACCAATTTGTGCTGTCAACTGCATTTCCCTCTTGGTGCGCAATGCATGCTTTCCCAGCTTCCAGACTATAAGCGGTTCCTCTGACCCTGTGCACCTTGTTATCAACTCCTGTAATCCTTTAACCGCCTTATTTTTGTGTAAAAGCTTCATGCACGTCTCTAAAAAGGTAGTAAGCATAGAAGGATCCATTCCCAACCCTGGTTTATCCTTACTACCTAAAGTAGAGGACTCTGTGAAGTTCTTCTTAGCTTCCATAAAGGTTTCCCTTGTGCACTCCAAGTCAAACTCAAGTTCCTTTGTAGGAGCCTTGCGAACCCATGTATTTTCCTCTGGTTGCTTTCCCTTATCTTCCCCTATGGTCATGCCACTTCTAAGCACCATGTTCACGTTGGGGTCTTCACACGGTTCAAACCTCATCATCTGGATATTCTCAGTCAGAGTAAGTTGTAGTACCCCTTTCTCGTGCATCTGTGTGATAAACATCAGATAATCTATCGCTTCATGATCAAACTGGTAATAATACGGAAAACATGTTCTCATTGGGATGGTATAATCGCGAGTGTAGTGCCTTGGTCCACCACAATTGTAACAGATTAACTGTCTGCGCTCTCATCCGGGTCCCATTCTTACTGATCCTCGTCTGCGTCCTTGGAATACATCACGCGTTATCATTGCAGATGGATCCTAACCTCGCGCCTCGATTTTCATCACGTAGGCAAGTATTCAATCCATCAACAACTCATAACTCTGACATTTCCGCTCATCGTGGCCCACTGATCTACAGAAATTACAAAATAGTTGTTGTGGGGTTTGTGTATATTTTTGCAATAGGTGACAGTTGCCCGTTGTGTGCTTTCCTCCCACCTGATAGATTGCGCACTAGAGCGTGGGTGTCGTACTTGGTCCTACCTATGCCTCTGGTCTCAATAGTATTGGTCCCCCTCATGCCAAATAGTTCGTGAATACCAGACATTGGTCCTTATCATGGCCCTGGCCTTTACATTTTATGCACCACACTTCTTCGCGCACTTTCGGCCGATGTGCCCTATCCTGCTTCAAACTCTGCATCTCTAAGCATAGGTTTTGTAGCTACATGTGGAATTGTTAGACTCCCAACCTTGGATCTTGTATCGGTGTTTCATGCAACGTCATCGCCATTTCTGATGCTTCTGCTTGGGTTGAGAGCTTTTGTTGTGACAACGTCGTCCTCAGGTGTGGTGTCAAAGATGCCACAAACCACGTGCAGTTCTGTGTATCTGTTAGTATCATATTAGCCTCGTTGATCTCAATTTTCAGCCTCTAATCCATATCACAGGGGGTTTCCCCTAGAAGCATTGCAATCTCCTTAAATCCAATGATCGACTATGTCTCTTATTTTGGCTGGCTAAATTGTCTATCCAACGCGATCTGGATCTCCACTATTCCTGCATTTGGGTGATCATTTGAGTGCTTGATATACTAAGTCAGTGCGCAATCCTGCGGCACACTTACCAATGTTAACTTCTTAATGTTGTCATTCGTAACCCCATGTGCTTCCCATACTTCTCTTACTACGAACCAAAACTGATCTGGATCTTCATTCCCTACTCCTCTAAATACAAGTAGCTTGATCACGCTCACCGTTCTGAACTGTTGATTTGTTGGAGATGTTGTGGGCGAAGATGAGGTGAAGGAGGTGACCTGAGTGGTGGCATAAATGGGGATCGTAACTACGGAATGCATTGCCTTACCAAACTAACTGCACTCCTCAGAGAAACCCAAGCTGCTCTTCCTCGCTCGCTCATAGAGGTCAAATTAAAGGATTGTTTCCTAACCCTTTGATACCTTTGTAAACCTTTCCCCTCCACGTCATTCCACTCATTAATGTATTCGAATCACCCGTTTTTCACATAACAACATCTTAATCTAGGTATTCAAAGATTTGATGTACTTACCTCGCTGTCCCTTGAGAAAACATCTTTATGCTTCGATGTAGCTTACAGTCATGTCTATCACAAATTAAATGATAAACCCTCCTATTATCCGATTGAGCTAATGGTCTACAACCCACGTGATCTTATCTTCTGAGGCCTCTAGCCTGCGCACGAACTCTGGAGTCCACATTATTGGTTTATTGAGCTTATACCTTCCCTGGCTGTCGACTAACCTCATGATCCAATCATACAGCTTTGAAGAGAAGGACACAAAGAAAATATCATGGATTTCCATATATATGTAGCAATCCAACCACCTCTTCTCAGATATCTATGCGGTTTTGTTTTCATGTATCATGAACTCGTGAAGCTTCTAGACCAACCAATCTTTAATTTCCTTCTTCGTAGGGTTCTAGTGTTCTGACATCAGACATCCTTAGGCAGATCTTTGTCTCAGAAACAGAACCATTTGTTGGCTTATTGAGGCCTAACCTAGGTTTAGAAGTGTTTTAGCCAAACAAATCACGAAACTACTGACCCTTTTGGCAACAGTCTGTGAATCATGGATTGAGGTCTCACCTGAGGTAGTATGTGAGGGTGCTGGAACCAGGTTTCTGCACCCTAGGGATGTCTAGATGAAGTCTGGAAGGTTTGTGAACCAGTCCTACGTGTTGTGCATAGCTGCCTATTCAGTGCAACTACCTTTACGTGTCTTGAATGACAAGCATGACTATTCTATACACTTTACTGTGCTTATTAGTATCATAGATCTTGAATTAAATTAAGTGGGCCCAATGTTTTCCTTTACCTTTCAACTAAAAAAATATATGCACAATCATAAACTGTAAAAAGATGCATAAACAGAAACAGAGCAATAGATATGTGATATTCCAAAACCAACTTATCTTTATTAATGCTTTTCCCAGTTACAATCCACTTCCTACCTTGCGCACACAGCTGCAGGGGTCCGCACACACAACTGCAGACTCTACTAGGCCTCTGTGCACACTGTTGCACAGCCTCTTCTACTACTACGACCCGCGACTTGGACTTACAGACTCAAATCAAATATTACTTTCAGAAACCCATACACTTCAGATCTAACAAAAGCTTACTAAAAATTGACTTCTATACTTAGAGCCTTGCTCTATTTATACATTCCCATGGTTCGCAAACCATGGGCAAGCCGACTCACTTTCTATTATATTACATTATTTTAGGGTGGACTACCCTTTGACTTTACTCATTACAACTCACGCTCGATGCACTTCGCAGAGCCTTTACAATACCATTACCCAAAATTGTGGGCTTTAAGCCCTAAAACCGTTGTGCAGAGGATCCACTGCCCAACAATCATAAAATTTTGAACTACATTAAAAGATCACCAAGAAGTCTCTATTCCTTCTCTAACTAGCTATAATAACACTTGTTTGGCCATGCATTCATCAACCACCCGATAACTTATTGAATCATGAACAAGATCCATAGAAAGAGCACTTAATATAACCATGCATCTAACCATCATATAGCTATAATAGAAACCATGACTAAATAGCCAGAAGATCAACATGATAATTAATACAAGTGATCATAAATAATAATAGGAAAATTACTCATATTATCATATCAAAATGCCAACTAATTCAGGGACTTCCACACCACCCAACCATAAATTAGGTTGAGCCAAATCTTTCTTTCATGCAGTCACCCCTACGCCATATTCCAAGCATTAATGTGGGATCATAAGGGTTAAAGCAAAATAGAACTAACCAAGGATTCTAGAGGCCTAACCACCTCAACCCTTAACCATTATGATTTCACCTAACTAGTCTAGAAATCACTAACGTCAACCAGATTGATCTCTTCCCAAGATGGTTAGGGATCTAGGCATTCCATCTCAACCCATAGCCTCTAAGGAGTCAAATTGTTATAGGGATCCACAAAACTACCATCTCAACCCAGAGCCTCTAGGGATCCAAGTTGTTCCAGGGCTCCAAAGATCTTATCCCAACCCAAAATCATAGGGAACTTGAGACCCAATCAAAAAATTGAAATGGGGAACCCACTACACCATGATTATCTAGGAAATGGCAATGCAAATCTGAACCACTTCCACTTCAAGAAAATATTGGTGCCAACAATAGCACTTCACCAAGGAACCACATGAAGGTATCATACATCCAACAAATGGCAATTGTGGGAGCAGGATCCCCAAGGGACATTTTGGGGCTAAAAGCCCATGTTTGAGTCAAATTTTGTAATAAAATTGTAAAGACTCCACATTTTGTGGTCGCAGAGTGCGAAGGTGTCATGTGTCATAAAGGGTAATCTACCCTTAGATTTGTAAAGTAAAGTCAGGTGGAAGAGATCTACCCATGGTCTGTGGACCATGGGATTGTATAAAAAGAGTTAAGCTCTAACTAGTTTTAAAAGAAATACAATGATGAATTATGTAAGAGAGTCATAGCTCTAAAGAAAAAGGTCTAAGTCTTTGGTTGTAGAATAGGTAGAGGCTCTGCATCTAAGTGCGTAGAGGCTTAGGGTAGAAGTTTGTAGCTGAGTGCGTGGACCCCTACAACTGTGCGTGGAGGGTGAACAGAAGTTGTAAACACTTGGAAGATATTAATAAAGAGAGATATTATGCAATTTTTGTGTCTTTGTTCTGTTGATGCATCTTGATATGTTATGTATGAATTTCATTTATTATGCTTATGTGATGCACAAATGAATGAAATTACATTGAATAATTGAATGCATTTATGAATATCTATTTACGCGGTGATAAATATAATTATTTGATAAGATAAGCAAGTCACTTATATTAATTATGGAATCTGCACGACATGCTGCCATAGCAATGTGAAAGTACCTGAGTAGTAGGTTAGGGCTACGTCAAGGATGATTGTATCCTTTCATGAAGGCATTGAAGGATGGAATAGAGGACTTGTCTTACAAGTCCTAGAGCGAAGCCACCTACACGAAGGTAGGGATAAATGGAATCAAACAAAATCACAACCATCTTAGCGTACGGAAACTCAGTTCCAACATCCCCCCATACTGCTTCAGGTGAGACTTCATTCCACACTCTGCGAGCTAATGCCGAAAGGGCTAGTAGTGTAGGGATTTGTTTGGCTAGTTAACACTGAACTTGGGTTAGGCCCCCTCAAGCCAACAAATGTTTATGTTTCCAAGACTGGAATCTGCATAAGAGATGTGTGATGTAATATCACTGAAATCCAACTAAGAAGGAGATCGAGGACTGGTTGGATAGGAAGATCCATGAATTCACGGAACAGGAGAACAAAAACCTTCGACTAATAGAGGAACAGTGGTTGGAAAAATACCTATATATAGAGATCCATGAGATCTTCTTCTTCTCCTTCCCAATTGAGCTATACAAGTGCATCATGAAGCTAGGAGATAGCCAAGGGAGATGAAAACTTAATGGTCCTATTGTTTGGACCGTGGAGCTAATACAGAAATTGGAATAATCTGAGGACAAAATCACCTATGTTGTTGATCATTGGCTCGATGGCATCATAGGAGGATTTGTTATTGAATTCGCAGTCGACACCTGAGTTAGCTACAGCGAGGTGGAATAGTGTTTTTCAAAGGACCGCGAGGTAAGTACGTGAAATATTTGAATACCTAGATTAAAATGCTATTATGTGAAAAATGGGTTATGCAGCTACCTTGATGTTTGGAACTACACAAAGTAGAAAAACTTATAGGAACAAAGAGAAAAAGGGTCTAGAGTATAGTCCATTGGTTTCACCTCCGCGAGGTGACAAGGAAGGGATAGCGAAGGTTTCTCCGCGAGGTGCTATTCAGTTAGTAAGACAAGGATTCCTGCGAATACCACCTCTAGCTTCACCACCATCACCTCCAACTTCACCCATACCACCTCCACCTCCACCACAGTTTAGTATGGAAAACTTAGTAAAGTAGCCTTTGTTCAAAGGTTTGGGAAATGAGGATCCAGACCAATTCTAGTTCGTTGTGAAAGTTGTATGGGAAGCTCAAGGGGTTACAGATGATCATATAAAGAAGGTGACATTGGTTAGTGCTCTACAAGATTGCACGCTAACTTGGTATATCAAGTACTCTAATGATAACCCAAATGTTGGAGTGGAAGACATCTAGACAACACTAAATAAAGAGTTCAGTAGGCCTAAATCTAAGGCATAGTCAATTATGGGATTCAGGGAGATCACAATGCAACCTGACGAGATGCCTTGGGAAATAGATCAAAGGTTAAAGTGTACAATCCACGAAGCCAACATGAATTTGAAAAACGGACAACATCACGAATGGTTTGTGGTTTCGTTACTACCCCACTTAAGGGTTGTACTATTGCAACAAAAGATAACAAGTCAAGCAAAGGCCTTGGAGATTTCCATGATATTACATGAAACTTCGATGTAAGATCCAAACCAGGGGGTTCAACAGATCCATGCGTAGTTGAAGAATCTGTGCCTTGAGATGCAAAGTCTGAAGTAGGATAGAACGGTTCAACCCGAGGTGTGCAAGGTGGTATCGTTCTTGAAATGCAAGATTCAAAGACATGACAAGGACCATTGCCCGTTGTTCGCATACTATATTGTAGGAGGAGGACCAATGCCTTTGAGGCCAAAAGCCCAAGTAGGAACAAGTGTGGGGCCTACATTATGATGCGCTATCTATCAGGTAGCAGGAAAACATGCCACATATAACTATCATTTTCTCGAGAAGTATGTACAGATGTCGCAACAGCTGTTCTGCAAATTTTGTAGGTCAGTAGGGAATGATGAGTGTAATTGCAGGACTTATGAATTAAATATGGATAGAACTCCCACCTATAGGGTTTAGGCAAAAACAGAACCCCCTGACCAGAGCGCAGGGATGGAACAGACAGGATTTCAAGGGCACGAACGAGGCCAAGGTGGAGGAGGACGTAGTAGAGGTCGAGGATAGTTGATCTGCTACAGTTGTAGAGGATCAGGACAATATGCTCATGATTGCACTAACCCAACACGTCCATTGTGCAAGCACTGTATGTTGTTCTATCATGAAATGAAAGCCTGTCCTATGCTGATAGCAAAGATACATGACAAAGGGGCACTACCACCTCTGCCAACTCAGAATTGCAGATGATAAGGTATGATCCACACGAAGAAGATCCAAACATCAATATAGTTCTCAGAAGTGGGATTGCGATGGGACATGACAAGGGGAAACATCCAGAAGATAGTATGTGGGTCCGCAAAGCTCTGGTGAAGGAGTTTGAATTCATGCATGTGAAACCTTCATGGACGCTAAGAAGAGATTCGCTGAGGCTTTCACCTCAGGAAGTAATGATAAGCCTAATCCGGAGATAGACCCCTCTATGCTCACAACTTTCCTAAAGACATGTATGAAATTACTGTGTGATAGTAAGGCTATGAAAGGGTTACAAGAGCTCATCAATAGATGTGTTGGAACCATGCCGGGTGATCCATGCGTAGTATGAAAGATTAGCAAGAATAAGACGAGGATGGGACAGGAGATGAGACTAGCCATGCAAATAGAAGAGTATGAGATGGATCAAGTTATTTTGGACCTAGGGTTAGACGTGAATGTCCTACTAAAGAAGACTTGGGAATGAATGGGGAGACCTGTGCTACAATGGTCTTCGATCCAGCTAAGGATGGCGAATTAGAAAAAGATCATCCCCATGGGTCGACTACAAGGGGTGACTGTGGATATTGAAGGTGTGAGCGCACTGGCTGATTTTGAACTAATAGAGATAGTGGATGACAACAATCTCTATTCTACGCTGCTGCGAATTGACTGGGCTATTGATACGAACAAGGTAATCAAACTTAAGAAGCAAAAGATGATATTTGAGAAGAAATCGCTGTGCATAATAGTACCCCTAGACCCAGCTAAATGATAACGCTATATGGAACCAATCTGTGATTATGAGATCGATGATGTTATGGGCTGTATCTATAAGATAACAGTGCAAGATCAAGATTAGGTGAATCCCACCACAGATGGACAAATTACGTGGGATCATGAGAGTTCCTGCACTTCAGACTTCGATGAAGATTTAGAACACTGACAAAATCGGTTACATGAAGTGACTATGCTGAATTGTAATATGAAGACCTGATCGCTGCATTGTGTGTCTTCAGAGGTAAGAAATCTACCTACTTATGATGGCCTTAATGAGGGAGATATCTTTTAGGATGCATTTGAAAGGGAGGTGCCAGAAAAGAAGTGCTTCTAGGCATTGGACTGGGCACTGCATGCTATGCCCACAAGATGGTGGGGTACGCATAAGGGGAGCTTTGATGATTGGGGCGAATGTAGGAGGATGATAAGAACTTAATTTAGGAAGCCTAAGATGTGAATGACAAACAAGTATGATGGGAAAGATGATCCACGTGCACATTTGGCCAAATGGACCCAGGCTTATGGAGAAAAGCCCCAACTTGAATGGTTGCACTTGTTCTGTCACACCCTGGATGTTGTCCTGATGAATTGGTATGTAGAAATAGAGCTCCCCGATGGTATAGGTGAATGGGATATTCTATGCGAGGGCTTTGTAATGAAATTCAGTTTTGAGAATGGGTTTGATTGCATTGACGAGGTACTACAAGAAGTGAAAGCAGCCATCTTTAGGCAACTGCAGGATCCTTTGGACCTGATTCATCCTAAGTGGGCTACTCAACTAACTCACACATCAGCATGTTATAACGTGACTACTAAGTTAGAAGATGAGGATTTATGGAAGATTAACATTCTGGAAACAGAAGGTCACCACAAGGTTAAAGGTTTGAAGATTGAGAACCATGACATAACGGCACTGTTGAAAACGAAACAAGTGAACATTGGTATGGAGGAAAAACCCAAATTCGCAAAGATTGGAGACTACTAAGATGACGCAATGGTGGATAAGGTCACTGAATTTCTCCGTGAATACCAAGATCTATTCCCTACCAAGTTTAAGGATCTGAAGGGGATAATTGGTGACCTAGGAATGATGAAGATTACATTGAAGCCTGACATGAAGTCGGTTAAGTAAAGACCTTACTCTCTCAATCTTAAATATAAGGAGAAGGTCTACTTATAGCTAGAAAAGATGCTCACGGCAGACATCATCGAGCCTGTGGAAGAATCTGACTGGGTAAGCCCAATGGTGGTACAGGAGAAAAAGCAGAAGGATGAAATAAGGATATGTGTGGATCTCAGAAAGTTGAATGATGCTTGTGTACATGATCCTTTCCTGATTCCTTTCACTGACGAAGTGTTGGACAATGCAGGTGGCCAGAAAGCATATCCTTTCACTGATAAATTCTCTAGATACCACGAAATCAAAATCGCATAGGAAGACAGGAACAAGACATCCTTCGCGACAGAATGGGGTTGCTTTCAATACATTGTGATTCCTTTTGGATTGAAGAATGTGCCTGTGATATTCTCATGTGTAGTTGTTGTTGCATTCAAGGAATTTATTCATAAGTTCCTAGAGGTATATTTTGATGACTAGACTGTATTTGGGCTAGTTAAACACCATGTAGCAAGCTTGCACCTGATGTTGGATACCTGTTGAAGATACTAAATCACACTCAACCTCAAGAAGTGTCTATTTTGTGTTCCTTTTTGGAACCTCTTGGGGCATGTGGTTTGCAGACAGGGACTGATGGTAGATCCCACAAAGATAGCAGTGATATTGGACTTAGAAGCACCAAGGAGAGTGAAGTAGCTATGCACTACCCTGGGACATACAAGATATTACAAAATTTTTATCAAAGGCTATGCCTAGATCACCACGCTTATGGAGAAATTGTTGAAGAAGGATGCCATTTTCTGCTGGAACGATGACTGTAAGAAGATCTTGAATATATTACAAGAAAATATGGTCACCACGTCGATTCTATTTTACCTAGATTGGAAGAAGGAGTTTCATGTACATGTTCACGTGTCATGTATAGTGTTGGGAGCAGTAGTAACACAGGCTAGTGGAGAAGGCTTGGACCATCCCATCATGTCTGCAAGCTGAAGATTATCCAAAACAGAGAAAAACTATTCCACCACTGAGCGCGAAGGGCTAGCTATGGTATATGTGCTCTAGAAGTATATGCACTACTTGCTGGGAGGCCATTTTAAGATGTATACGAATGACTCCATGCTAAAGTATTTAGTCAATAAGCATGTGTTGGGGGGGACAATCTGCAGGTGGCTCTTATTGTTCCAGGAGTATGATTTCAAAGTTATTGTGAAGCCTGGATGACTAAATGCAGGACCTGACCATCTGTCGTGCATCGAAATAGGGGAAGAACCCACTAATTTGGAGGAGGGATTTCCTGATGCGCAACTATTTGCAGTGTGCATCGAAAATGGTCATTTTGAGGATATAATACACTTGCTAACAACAGGAACTACTTTGGAAGGCTACACTTTCTAGAAAAAGAAGGAATTAGTGGTGTGCGCAGCAGATTCCTTTGTCATTGTTGGGCACCAATACAAGATGGGCATTGATGAGATATTGCGACGATATGTACCTGAGTTTAAAAGAAGAAGCATCCTCACAAACGTTCTGGGGGCACCTGGGAGGAAATTATGCAAGAAGAGAAACCGTGAAGAAGATTTTACATGCAGAGTTGTGGTGGCCAACCCTCCATCACGATTCAAAAGCGTATTCCAAGGCATATGATTTGTGTCAAATGACTTGCAAGCCATCGTGAAGGGATGATATGCCTTTGAATCCACAGATGACGTTGCAACCCTTCGAGAAGTGGGTGATAGATTTTGTAGGACCCATTAAGCCACAAAGAAAGACATGAGCAAGGTACATTATCACCGCGATAGAGTCTTTGACTCTTTGGGTGGAGGCACAACTTTTGAAGGATTACATAGGCATGACTATTGCGAAGGTCCTCTTTGGGAATGTACTGAAATGCTTTGGTTGTCTAAATACCTTGATGAGTGATCATCATACACACTTCCTGAATGAGATGATCAGCACGCTGGTTGAAGAATTTTAGGTATACCACTAGAAGAGCACTCCTTATCACCCACAGGCTAATGGGATGGTGGAGGCATTCAAAAAAGTGCTCGAAGATGCACTAACCAAGGTTTTCAATGCTCGGCGAAGTGATTGGGACCTATGCATACCTGTAGTACTATGGGTTTATCGAATGACATGTAAGAAGTTGACTAGATAAACACCCTTTAGGCTTGTCTATGGTGTTGAAGCGGAAATGCCTATGGAATATATTGTTCCTAGTTTGCGCATAGCAGCACTCACAAGTATGATAATTCGCGAAGCCCTAGAGGAGAGGCTCACATAGCTAGATGAACTGGAGGAAGCAATATTTCTAACTAGATTTCACCAACAAGTCCAAAAGCAGTGCGAAAAGGCATGGCATGATTGACACATTAAGTTGCACACATTTAAGGTAAATGACCTAGTTATGCTATATGATAGTAAGTTTGATAAATTTCTAGGGAAATTCAAGATGCACTGGTTAAGGCCCTATGTCATTAAGTAAATTACCGATGGAGGGTGGTACAACTGGTCAAACTGAATGGACAACCCTTCCCAGGAAAGGTGAATGACAATCACTTGAAGCCATACACCGGCGGTCCGGCCATGTGACTAAATGAAGGTGGCATAGTCTTATTGCTCTAGGCAGCTGAAAGGAGGTGCAAGACTATAAACTACACTTCCCAGGTTGGGGAGTTGCATGATTGGAGGATGGTGTGAAGTAAGGAAGTATCACAAGGTCTGCGTCAACATTGAGGGAGTTACACAACCCAGGGAGACATCACGTACGTTGGCTGAAAAGTGACAGTTACATGAATTGTTCATGAAAAGATGGCAAAAGTGATGCCAAATGGAGCGGGCAACTAACATTTAAGATGAAATTTATGGCTAAGATCCTTGAAAATTAGCTTCCAATATAGCATTTATGAATCGAATTTGGGGGGAACATATGGATTTGAATTCAAAATAACCTATAAATTACTAGTCGTTATCCAGGAAGAAACACTTTGCATTTTGAGAATTGAGTTTTTGAGATCTCAAGCAAATATGAATTACAAGAAATACAAGTTGTTGATAGCTTCTAGGCTATTTGAGACCGAAACATAGGAATTCTTGCATAGGATCATGTCAACACCCCATGAAATTATAAATACTAAACAAGTAGTAGAGAAGCCGACAGACGAAATGGAAATAGAGGAATAAGTAGTTGCTCTAGAAGTGGCCTAAGTATTGGTAGAGTTCCCTAAATCACCAAGAACATTGAGACTGAAGCCAACCCCAACCAAGGAAATCATGAAGGAAAAGAAGGACAAGCAGCCTGCCATACCAGTGTGCGCATCACTAAAGAGAAACCCACCAAATCCCAATGCACAGGAGAAAGACAAGGCTATAAACCTAGAAGTAGAGGAGGAAGATATCGAAGACATCGTGATGGACGATGAGGATGTGGGAATGGAAGTGGAGGAGGTTGAAGCCCAGGGTGCAGACCCTATTACGCAGTTATTGGAGTATGTCCCTCCATACAAGCCTAAGTCCAACGTACCAAAGGACATTTGTGAGAGTAAGACTTCCCTGCAAACCCCTTTGCTACTAGATGAAATTGCTTTCGACGGTCCGTGTTTCACATGGGTGCCGATACTAAAGCTTGAAGACTGGGACTTGGCGAACCACGAGAAGTTCCCACACCTAGCAATCGAGTACCTAATGCACCGCATCATAAATATGAATATGGGAATGACTGCCTTAGAGCCATGGAGGTGGCTCAAGGGGGTAGAAGAGGCAGGGTTGCTCAACCTTCTCTGGGTACTACACTATAACCACACTGTGGTGATAGTTTTGGTCATCAAGCAGCTATTCTGATTGGTGCATGATGGGTGTATGTAGCTAGAGGAGCCAATACTCATCATAGACAATTTGATTCACTGAATGACACACCTACCATATACGGGTGAGAATCCAACGATGATCTTTGGTGGAAAGGGTGGCGAGTAGGTTCTTGGAGAATCAATGAAGGAGAAATTTAAGCTAGTGAAGAAGTCGAGTGAGTACACTATCTCCAACATCTATGACCCCAATGTGAAGGTAACCACACAGATCCTCGTAGGGAAGGTAATGAGGACGTGTCACACCGATGAGGTGTTGGGGCCTTTTGTCGTGCTTGCACATTAGTGAGTGGAAGGAGTCCAGTTCAACTGGTAAGACTACCTTTGCAGAGAGTTCCTGGCGAACTACTGTGAAGCACAAGAGATTTGCAAGACGTTCCACTATGCATGGCTCTTGCTGGCGATTGTGCTGGTAGGGTCAGAGATACTAGAGGACAACTAGTTCCCTTCGATTGCGCTAAACCTCCCTAAAGTAGCGAAGTACACTTCATTGTGGGCAACCAAGGACACGCAATGAGTTCGGGACAGTAAGATCTTCTAGATCCTGATGGAGATGAACATTAGGATGGCCATCAACTGCAAGCCATGATTGTCACCCATGGTATATGCCAACCTGTAGGGCTATGTCGAGTTCAAAGCTGATTTCCATCGAGTCTCCATTAGGGCACAGAAGGAACCTTCGCAGAAGTGGTATGACTTGCCATATCTCGTCATGGATGATGCCATTGATTTGGTGCTCGATCAATCTCTGGCACAGTGGCACACTACCACAAACTTGGCAATGGGTGGAAGCAAGTCTGTTGTGTAGAAGAAGGAGGAGGCCAAGTTGAAGATGGCATAGCTGGTTGAAATGAGGAAGAAGGAGGTCATTAATAAGGCCCAAGAAGAGCAAGTAGGGAAGTATGCAAGAAAATATATAGGTGGAATAGAGCAGGGCTCTAACAAAGGTGCGAGGTCGCCTTCACCTGAGACAGAAGAGGAAGAAACATAACAGCACGACGCAGACCCTGAGGAGATGTCCACCTACATTAAGCACCCAAGAGAGTTGGAAAAGGGAGGGTCCAGAAAGAAATCAAAGGTGACCAAGACCTCGCTGGACCCTATCACATTGACAGAGGGCGACTTACATGATATCGGTGACATAGTTAGGGATGTCACCATGGAAACCATGCAACAATTTGAAAAGCAGTAGCAAATCATCCTAGGGGCCATCTAGACTGAGTTGTAGGAGTTGTAGACCCGTGCGTCACAAGATGTCATGGTGTCTACCACCTTCACTATCAGCACTTCAGGGGCTACTGATATGCTACACACAAAGGCTTCCATTGTGATAGTGCTACTGAATCGAGCACTAACCACAAAAAATGAGGTTGATAAGCCCACTTTCAGCGGCCTGAAGGAAGTTGGGCTGAACCTGGTAGTGCTTCCATGCAAAGCACTCCACCTCTTGCAGGATGGACTAATTGCATAAATAAGGGCCCATGAGCACCGTACCCTCTAGGTAATCAGTGAACAATAGATCAACAACGAACAGATGGCCCTACAGAGAAATGTTGCCTTCCCCGGTGAGACCGAGGCGACTAATCAGAGAGAGAAAATTATGCAGGTCATTGAGGAGGCATGCATAATTGATCTGAAAATGGGGCACTTAGGCTTCTTGTCTAACTTACAAGAACCTATCCCACTTCCAAAGCTTTAAATATCCCCAAGTCTTATTGATTAACTAATGCGAAAATAATAAGTGCTTGATATTAAGGTGTATGCTGGTATTTGTTCTAAACTATTCAGGTGTTGTAAATTAATGTGCTTAAACTGATATATAAATGCATATAACAATAAAAAAATGCAGCAATAAACAATCACAAACAAACAGAAATTTAATTAGGAGTTCACCCACAACTCTTGGGCTACGTCTCCGTGAGATTTAGTCAAATCAACTAGGCTCTCTGGGATTATGGTATAAGTCCTTTTTACAAGATTTGGGCTCAACTCCTACTGTTTTGCATAGAAACAGTGGATTTAGATATCATGCCATTCCCTAGCTCTTGCAACTTTGGCTCTTGACTCTGGCTCTTGGCTCTAGCTCTTGCCTCATGGTTCTAGCTCTTGGCTCTGACTCTGGCTCTTCAGCTCTAGCTCTAGCTTTGGCTCTTCAACTTTGGCTTCTTTGTCCCTCTATCAGTTTACAGTTTTCTTGGCTTTTCACTTGACTTCCAAGTGACTCCCTTGGTTGTTCTTTTTCCTTTTGCGCTGCCTCTTTCTGCTCTTTTTCGCCTTAGATCCTTGCCTTGGCTTCGCTTTTAGCAACAACCCCCAACAACCTTTTTACCACCTTTGTATTTGACATTCATGGATTTTTGAGCCAACTAGTGTTGTCTATTTGTTTTCCCTTTTGGGCTCTCTGTCTTCTAGCTGTGGCCCGCTCAAATACCCCTCTCTGAGCATTAGCAATCATTGCTAAATGGCCTAAAGGATGGTGGCCACCTATTGTATAACAGAATGGAACCATCAGCGCTTGAAATCCCTAGAAATAATTGTTCCTTGTTTACACATAGAACGATGTAAAACACGGGAAAAATCACCAAATCTTTGTTTATTAGACTTTAAATCTTCATAAATGTACACTATATTCCTATCAGGTCTGCCTCAAATCGCTTATCGCATGTCACCACTGCCTTGTTCCATGGCTTCCACTTTTCATTTGAAAAATACATTAAAACATGGAAAAATCCCATAAATGGCTTTAGACCGATCTCAAATAATATGCATTTGAATTTCAGAACCCCTTCGGCTCCAAATTAATCCCATCGGCGCATCCCTTTGCTTTTCGTTTATTAAACAAAATATGCGAAAATGCATAGCAACATGTCGTTCGGTGGATTTTAAAATGTATCAACTATCACCTATAGCCCTGTTGGATCGGCCATCGCATCACAGATATATATATATTATATATATATATATATATATATATTATATATATATATATATATCCCCGCTCCTCTCTAGGTGGCTCCGATGCGATATTGCGATGCGACTTGTTGCAATCGCATATCGCATAAGCCTTTGATAGTTTGGTAAGCGCTCCATTTTTATTGCCGATTGCGATATCGTGGTCACAATAATCATATAACATGTTCTGATATCCTCCACATACCACTACCGATTGTGCTTTGCTGATCCAATCTGGACTGTTAATCAGCCAGATCTGAAGGCTCTTGTTCATGGCTTTGTTGACCACTGATAACCTCGTTTTTCAATGTTTTCTCTATGGTTTTGCCTCTTGATAGTGTAATCCAATATTTCCAAAACTTCTCCTTTTGCGATAATTTTTGTATTTTTAGAAGACTTCGAAGACTTAGAGGGTTTTTAGGACCCATTCTTAGGGGATTTTTCCTCTATTTCCAAAGGAAAAAGGGCATATTCATTTTGTTATAACTTCTGCATCCTAAGTCAGTTTTTTCCCATTCAAGTTGCAGTAGATTCAGAATGAGACGATCTCTACGATGGGGCTAGTTCCAAGAACTTCCTTGGACGTTGCTTTCTCTTCTATGAGGATCACTAGACTTTAGAAATCTATCCAAATCCATTTTGGATCACGCCTTCCCACTAAAAGAACTTTTGGTCTCCAAAAGACTGATATATTGATCTGAATAGTAAATGAGAGTAACTGCCCTCTTCTTTCAAACTCCCTACACTTGCCTTTGCATAGTGCCTCTGAACCAAAGTTTCTAACCACTTCCCTTCTTAGAAGGGTCAGTCTTCCTGGGAAGAACTGTCTTCCTCCTTGCCTTCCTGCAAAACTCCTATTGAAATGGTTATAGAAGGTAGTTTGAGATATTCTACCTTGAGCATTGATCGAAGGTGGCTCAACAAATGTGAAGTACATTTTCTCCACAAAACTTTCATTTGTATATGTTTGAAAAGCTGCGAACAACAACTATTAACAACACTAGGCATACATACTACAACTGGATGGACTAAACTACTTCTTCAACAAAAGAAACAAACTTCACATCTTCTGAACACATCCATGTCTTACATCTAGATACAAATGATGGACTAGCTAACAAGCCCATAAATCATGCCTTTAAAAAAAATTCCCCTTCAAGTTAAGCATGTAGAAAAGTACCATTAGGACTCCTTTCAAAAGATGAACATTTCATCGCTATCTCCATCTTGGAGACCAAGTTAACTTCTTTCAATGTCAACATTACATGCATGTTTAAAGCAATTAGCCCTTCAATTTAATTACACATACATGTTCAAAACAAGGAAAACATCAACATCCCTATGTTCATGCACATCATGCTTGTGCATGCATTTCATCCTTCAAATTTCACTTAAGCACACTCTACTTTCAAAGATGAAATGAAATATAATGTTGCAGCAACAAAGTGAGTCTTCTACTCAACCTTTTTCCATTCATTATCTTGGTAGAAACCTGCAACTTGCATCTCATCAATAAGAAATGCAAATATATGCATCAATAGACATGCAACCTTAATTGGAAAAGAACTCTAACCATTTCTTACCAATCCAGTTCAAAGGTCTTTCCTTCGTCTCCACATTAGCATCAACATGTGAATCATTTTGAAACCCATCATTCATGGAAACTTCATTTCCATTTCTACCATCTTCTCTTTCCACTTTCTTTAGCTTTGGTGGAAGCATTGTTGGATTCAGTGTCCAACATTTTGAAGCAAGATGTCCTTGCTTATGGAAGTAAGTGCAACACATGTGCATCTTCTTGACAGCATGATTTGCCTTATCTAATGGACCTTTGGCTCTTCGATTATTTTCCTTCAAAAGTTTCCTGTATGTGGCATTCTCTTCCAACATCTAGAAACATGATGGTTATCCAAACCACAAAAGGAAGAAGCAATTCTTTTCCCATACTTATGTGGAAATTTACAATGCCTTGCAAAATCAAAAGGAATATGTTTAGAACCAGATTTATACTTGCCTCTTTCACCTTTATTGCCTTCATGAGGAGGTGAAGAAAATGAAGGATTAGCTCCCTTTGGAACCCCATCAATCTCTTCAAGGTTGTTAGAGTTTCCACAACTCTCTGGTTCAAGTGTGTTCTTTTGAACACCTGCATCCTGCAAATGATGTTTCAAGCCATTACATTCCTCTTGAATACAACCTTCACACTCTGCAATGCAACCCCTTCTTGGAGTTGTTTCAATGGCCTTCATGGCAGCTTTGGAACTTTCTCCATAAGACTGTCCATAGCCAAGACCCAAATAATTAGTCCTTTCTTCAACCATTATTGTTTCAACAATACCTTATGCATGCTTTCCCATGTCCTTTCCTTCATGGCCCATCTTGGACATTAGCTTGGAACCTATGCCTCTAGTATGTTTTTAAAAAGAACCAATATAAAAATTCTTAGAAGAATTTGAAGACAAACTGGAATGGTTTACATCTTCTTCAAGTTGATACTTAGCCAAGGCTTCTTAGGCAGCAAAGAGTTGTGACTCCAAAACATGCATCCTCTTTAGGTTCATATTTGCAATATCATTTTGCCTCTCCATTTCCTATAATCTGTCAAAAAACAAATTCTTCTCTTCCTTCATGGAATTCAACTTCTCTCTAAGTATGCTACTCTTTCTTCCATCCTCATACATTTCTCTCACCTTGTCCATCATGATAAACAAGTCTTGCTTCAAGTCCCCATCAAAGATTATTGTGATGAAGAAGGAAGAATTTGAGGATACACTTGAGGAAGTTTTCATTATGCCAATGGACAAAGAACTTCAAACAAGATTAATAAAGAGCTTATTCTAGCCACCTTTTGCAAAAAACCTCTTGTGATTTAAGGATTGCCTTGAGGTCCTTTGGGATAGAAGAATGCCTTCATCCCTTCTTCCTATTTTTCCTTCCTAGACTGAACTATCAATAGCTTTCCCTTTACCTTTGCAAACTCAGAAAATAGTCAGTCTGTAAACAAGCATACATCAATCAGACAATCAATCCTTGACTGCCGCAACACTGTTATGAAACTAGCTCAAAAGAAGATAGAAAAGATAGATCAATGCCTTAGAATTCAGCCTCTTCAAGGGGGCAACCTCCTTTACATTACATAAATGAACAATTCTTGGATGATACAAATGAAAATACCTCCTTTCTATATAGGAGTCTAAGAGGTCATAATATAATCAGAGCCGACATAACAATAATAATGTAAGGGCACAATAATAACAATAGTGGGCTTATATGGGGCACAATAGTAACAATATGGGCACT
>APFE031096090.1:2819-25284 GCA_000404065.3 Pinus taeda
TTTAGCGCTAGAAATGATATTAAACATCTTATATATTAGTTTTTTCATCATATTTATGTGTCAATGTATTTATTTTATGTTGTAGATGGTTTAGATATTAAAAAAATTGAAAAAAAATGAATATTTTTGTACCAAACGATTTTTCCCCGATTTTTTCCGATTTTTTCCCGATTTTTCCGATTTGTTCCTCGCGCCGATTTAATCCCGATTGCGATTTTCACAACATTGGGCACAACAATATTAATAAGGGGTACAACTACAATAGTAATGGGGTAATCACTAGTATTATGGGGACCCAACAAAAACAATAGTATTACCTCTATCATTTGTAAGATCATTTGGTGTGAAGAGGATGTTTGGAAATTGTCTTCAATCCATCCTGGCATAGGAACATGACACCAAGATGAATGAGTGGTCATTCTCACTGGCCAGTAGTGTTAGTGCCTAGGTGGAAATCTTGGCCGGATACTCCGGCAAGCCCCTCTTAGGCATCATCTGGCCCCACATGCACATTTGCACCTCAGTCATTGGCCTAGGAGGGTGATGGTCAAATGTATGCCTCATCTTTGGAAACATCTCAAAAAATAAACAAAAAAATCTCTTAAGTGAAAGGGAAGTTCGTCCTCCCATGTATCATCGCATGACATCTATCAAAATCCCTACAAAACTGCCTCAAAAAATGGTATACCATCTGATACATCGCGGTGCTTGCATAAAAGAATCAACATAATACAAAAGAGAGCAACTAATGCAGTACCCATCACTAGTATAGTGTGAAATGGTGGTCACTAATAATGAGAGGCACCCAACCTCATGTGACACAAAAGAATCAATTTGTAGCTATCCACCACACACCTAAAAATATACTGGACAGACTACATAAGCCCCAACATATCTCTGAGAGTAGACAAGTTGAATCTTTTCTAAAACCCCATGGGGAACATCAGGGAACTCGAGAAAATCCTCCGCTCTCCTAGATAGGCCAATGATAAAATATATGTCCTCCTCAAAGGGCCTATACTATCTCTCAAGACCGACATGGAAACCCTGCTCCTCGACACTCCATCGGCAGATCAAATGTGCCAACAAGAGAGTGCGCCTTAAGGGATGTAGCCTCCTCATAGTACATAAGGAGGCCTACATTCCTCAAGAAAGCTCGATTTTCTTCTCTAATAGGGAGAGGATATAAATCCTTCTCCCTCTCTTAGGACTCCCATGGTCGGAACACATTGTATTGGTTCGCCATTTGCTCCTTCTCCTACCACTTATCCCTCTGTTGACATCTCTACTACATGATTGACATATAAAATATAACATCCTCAAACATAAAACATATTTTTTTTATTAAATGAAAAATGTATTTATAAATATGGAAACATAACTTTCAATTACAAAGAAAAAAAATCCCTAGTGCGTCCAAAAAATTGTAATGCACTGGCTCAGGTGTGATATCAAACACAACATCATCGAAAACAATGCGTACATACATATGACGTGTTTCTTTGGTTCACATACATACATTTTCATTGCGGTGAATCTAGACAAACTTACGCATTAGTGCACACCTATAACCTTTTCGCACAGGTACAAAACGTTTAGGTTATCAAACAAACCGAGCTATATTTTTTAATATTATGTGTGTGGTGCATTTGTTAAATATAAACACAGTGGGCGTAACCTAAAACTGTATACAATGACATACAATTTATAGATTTTCCCAGTGCATTGTAGTTTACAAAATTCACCACAAACGCAGTGATGCATTCGTTTCATGCACTGAACTGTGGTGCACCCTATAAATTTACAGGGTGCATCACTATCGGTGTGAGCCAATGTTGTCGAACGCACCACATAGGAAAAAAAGAATTCAAAAATAGTGGATTTTCTAAATTATTTTGCAATTCTAATCCACAAAAAAGTAAATTAGAGAGAAACATAGAGATTACCTAGACCTTTGGTCATCGGGGAGGCATTGTTGACATGTAATTGATAAAAGCAAATTTCACCACCATTTGAGAAAATTGGAAAGCCACGCACTGAGCATGGTACAAAAGGGTGGTGAGCGACAAAAGCACCGACAACAGGGTGCTTGCATGAGGAAAGAGTGGCATCAGTGCTCCATATCTCTACAACATTGTAGATGGTAAAAATGAAATTTATGGCCAGTGGGTTTTATTTTATTTAAGCTTGTTTTGGTGCGTTATTATAACCACACTGGTGCATAAAATATCCAAGAGCACTATTTTTTTATTTATTTTTTAATTAAAAACCCTATAACGGTGCTCTTGTTAAGACACATCAAGGCATTCTAATACATGTACCATACTGGTGTTTTGTGGGACTATAACACCACATTTTTTAAAAATTAAAAATTTCCTAGTGATGCTCTTTCGCATACGCACCAAGGCATTTTAATACATGAACAACATTGATGCTTTATAAGAAGATAACATTGCACTTTAAAAAAAAATTAAAAACCCCATAACAGTTCTCTTGCTAAGATGAACCGAGGCGTTTTAAAACCACATAGGTGCTTCGTGGGAATATAACACAACATTTTGAAAACCTCCTAGAAATGCTCTTTCTAAGACAAATCAAGGTGTTTTAATACATGAACAACACTGATGCTTCATTAGAATATAGCACCACATTTTTTTTGAAAATTTAAAACCTATAGCAGTGCTCTTTCTAAGTATGCACTGGGGCATATTAATACAATAAGAACAATGGTGTTGTAGGTGGATATAACATTGTCAATTTTTTAAATTTAACCTTTATTTGGTGCTATTGATTAGTGTAAGCACAGGTGTGTGGTATAATGTGTACACATCGGGGAATTAGAGAACTGGTTTAGCACCGAGTCGCCATCACAATATAGCACGAGAATGGAAAATGAATTTTACAACTGTCATTTTTGTAAATTTGACCCTTTTTCCGATGCTATTGAGTAGTATATGTACCGGTTCTCTTTGTTAATTAGTGCATCGTTTTTTTTTTAATATAGTAAATCTGCCACATTACACCATGTTCTCTTGGGAATTGATGCTTATATGTATAGTAAAGCACTGGTGCATTCATATATTATATACACACCACTAAAAAAAATCTTCTAAAACATCTGCTTGCCCACCCCTGCTACAAACAAATTTTTGGGCAATTTTTATAGGGGCTTCCACAAAAACCTCTACTAGAGGGTCTTTTCCTTGTAGTGACATAACAATAATAATGTAAGGGTTTAACAATAACAATAGTGAGTGAGTTTCTATGGGGCACAACAATAATAATGTGGAGACTACATTAGTATTATAGGGACATAACAAAGGGAGATCGACCATCAGATACACCAACAGATCGAACCATTGTCTTTCCTAGTCGTCTAGTAGAGAGTCTCAATCTTTGAATTTATATCTGCTTGATTCAACACATAAAGAGAGATATTTAGCAGTAAATATCCTTGGAGGAATGGGGGCATTTTTTAAGATTAAACTATTTCGTGAAAGCCAAATCTACCAGCATACAAATTTTGGGAGAGACGTCCATATCCATTTAAAACTTGGTTTTCCTATAAAAGACCCTACATACTGTTTATGCCAATTTGTTATAAGGATTGATTCATCGTTGGGCATATTCAATTTGAATGACAAGGGACCTGCAACAATTTCCCAGACTTGGAGAGCACAAGGACAGGATAAAAACAGATGGGGAATTGATTCTTCATTCAAAGAGAAAAGGGGGTATTGATTTGGTCCACTTATTCCTCTTATTTTAAGAATTTCAAAGGTTAGGATCTTCTTATGAAGGAGGTTCATGTAGAAATAATTTACTTTAGTGATTGCATGATTAGTCCAGAGCCTTTACTAGGTGGAAGATTTCAGAGGAATTTGTTCCTAAAACAATATTTTCTTGATCCAGATTTGAAAATATACTCATGGGCTTTCCAACCCAACTTATCTTCTGTTTGACGATTCAGGGGGTGCAACCAACCAATATGAGTCTAAGAATATTTTCCAAGCTTGAGATGTTTGGAGGGATTTCATCTAGATTCTACTCAAACCACATGCCAACTCTATTCCAGTTGTTGAGATGTGCTAAAGATGTAATTCCAAGATTTGAGAGATGTAGTTGTAGAGGCCTAATAGCTTCACAGTCCTTTAGATGGGGGGAATTTAATATTGAATCTGGCTATATACATATGTTGGAACCATAACCTAGTGTCCAATTGGGGTGGTTTTTTATCATACTGGAAGAGGAGGAGATAATATGCCACACAGGTGAGCAAGATATCCGATATATTTCAGTGCCATTTTAGATTTCAGGATTGGATCTCAAATATTTTCTGGTAAGGACCTACACCCACCATGATTCCTTAATTGTCTTCATTTTCCATACTAACTTCACTCCCATTACTTGATTCATAAGAGATGGGTGCCTGATCCCCGAACCTCCATGTTCTCGAAGGGTGCAAATAGTCTTCCAGTTGATCATATTGAATTTTCTAGATGTGGCTTTACTTCCTTCCAAATAAATTTCTGAATGACCTTTTCGACTGCCTATAATATGTATTTAGGCATCAACAAAGCTAAAGATTGATACACATGCATAACCAATAGATTCAATTTATAACTATTCTTCCAGCTAAAGTGAACCATCAAGCTCCCCAAGCTTCCATCTTGACTTTGATTTTTGAAAGGAATGAATACCATGCTTGAGGGGAGAGGGTTTTTAGGAAAATGGGAATTCCCAAACATTTGAACTCTTTCTAAGCTTTTACTATACTGAAGCCACAGATGGCACCAATTTGGAGATGTCTCATTGTTGAGATATTCCATGAGTATATTGACGATTTGGATGAGTTAGATAACCCTCCCAAGGCAACGAGGAAGTGATCCAAACCTAGCTTCAATATATGAGACATGGCCATTGAGGCACTTCCCAGGAGAATAGTGTCATAAACAAATTGGGAGTAACTGGCACTTTTAACATCTAGGGTGAATCTTAGAGCAAGGAGACAACTTGCACTGCAATAAAATTCAAGCATTTTTATCAAGGTATCTACTACTAAAAATATAAAGGAAAGGAGATAAAGGACAACCTTGTCAGAGCCCCTGAGAATCCTAAAAGAAGTTAGTGACTCTGCCATTTATTAGAGGGGCTATCCAAGGGGAGATGAAATAGATGGTAATCCATTTGATAAAATGGTTTTTGAATCCTAGCTTTCTTAACACTTTAAAAAGGAAACTATATCTTACTTTATCAAAGGAATTGTCCATATTGAACTTGATTTCTATACCCTTGTCCCTTATTTCCCTACTTGAGAAGATCGCTTCTTGGACTAGATTATATTCAAAGATCTAACACTCGGGCATGAAGCCTCCTTGATTTTCAAAAAGTATGCTAGGGAGGAGATTTTTTAATCTTTCAGTAGTGAACTTAGAAAGAATTTTGTAGGAGAAATTACATAAGGATATCATACATAATTGATGGAAGGAGGAGGGATTAGATTCCTTGGGGATCAAGGAGGTGAAGGAAGAGTTGATCCCTCCTCCCATATAGCCATTCTTCAAATAATAAGTAACCATTCTACATAAATCTCTCTTGATGAGGTCCCAAAAATTCTAGAAGAAGTGGGATGAGAAACCATCCAGGCTGAGGACCCTGTCATTATTGAAATAAAATACTATATGACAGATCTCTTCTTCTATGGGAAGGAGAGTTAGTTTTTTGTTCATTTCTTCAGTGATAAGGTGTGGGATCTGCTCCAACATGTAATTTTTTTAATCTTCCAACAACGACTCAAGCTAGGTGTAGAGATTGTTGAAGAAGGCTACTGCTTCTTCCTTGATCCAAAGAAATTCACTGAACTTGACCCCGTTGATCTCGAGATCTTGAATGGTTTTTTCACTTTCCTTGTTTTTTTCTTGTTTATGAAAATATTTGGTGTTTCCGGCCCCTCCTTGAAACCATACACTCTGAGACTTCAATCTCCAGTACTCCTCTTCCACTTTCAACAACATGTGGTATTTATCAAATATATTCTTGTCTTGTCTCACCATTTACTTTGAGACCTGCTCTTTTTCCATATCAGTATGGAGGTGACTGATAGCCTTCTCCATTTCCTATATCGATTCCTGCATATCAAATTTTATGGAGCGAGCCCATAACTTGAGACAACTTTTCAGCCTCTTAACATTATTTTCCAAAATAGAAATTAGATTGTCATCAATCTATGGACACCATGATTGAGATACAACATCATGGAAGTTAGGACACTAAAGCCAAAGGGGCCTAAATTGAAAAAGGGATAGGCGATAAAGATGATAAGGGAGAGAGATAAATATGAATTGGGCGATGATATCAGTCATTCCAGTGGATGATGGAGGATGATATAGATATATTTCCCTAGAGAAATTCATCTAAAATAAGGAATTTATCTAGAATGGAAACAATATGAATAGGACCCACAAGCCTATTAGACCAAATGTATTTGATACTCGTTGGCTTAACATTAATCACCTTGGCTTGAGGAATAAAATCCTCCATATTCTCCTGAAAGGGATCTCTAAAAAGCAATCCCGCATTTTTCTCTCCTCTATTTATGGTGGTGTTGAAGTCCCCCCAAAGAATACGTAAATTCCTGACTTCTACACTAACAAGGTTATGAAGGGAGACCCAACACTGTTTTTTCTCTAAAATGGACCAGCATATAGACAATGAAAACAAAACGTACCTAGTTTGATTAAAGGTCGAGAAACTTTGTTGAAAGCCAATGAAAATTTGAAGATGAGTCAATAATACACACATTGGATGGATCCCATAGGGTACAAATTCCTCCAGAGGCCCCTCTTGCACTGACTACTGAGATTCCACTACCATACTACATAAAAGGTTTTTTCACTATTGCTTCCCTTTCTTCTAGCTTTGTCTCCTGGAGGAGGACTATGGAGGGATTTCCTTTCCTGATTAGTGATTTCACTTCCACTCTTCTTTTTTCTAATTCAATTCTCTACAGTTCTAGGACAAAACCGTCATCATTTACTTTTGGAGGAGGGAGCCCCTTGGATGGGGAAATTCTTGCACTTCTTTTGGTTCCCTTTCCTCCCGATTCGCCCATTTGGATATGCTTTAAGGTAGGTTGATTCCCCAACTCTTTTTATTTGTTTGTTTACTCAATCCTGATTTCTTTGTTATATTTTCTTCTAGACTGACGTGTATGATATTATTTTTCCCTAGCTTTATCTACTTCATATTTCTCATCCATTGAACTTTCAAAGGTGGTTCTAGTCATGCCTTCTTTGGGTGACATAAAGTCTTCCTCATATTCTAAAGGGTCCAATTGAGAAGGGACAATCTCTTCCTTATATTTCGATGCAAAGATGGTTTTCGTCAAGCTTTGGGGAACTTGATGATTGGAGGGTTGATTAGGGTTGGTTGGGTCTATCTACAAGATCTCTCCTTCTTTCGTATCATTGGCCAACACTTCAAATATGTTACCATAGATCTCTTAGGATGAATATTCATTTGATACTTCCCCAATCTCAACACTATTGTGCTTGGGGAGGATGGCCTTGTCTCCTTAGAGGGGGATTGCTTCTACTGTTTGGAGGAGGTTGAGGCTTCTCGGAGCTTTCCTTTTTTTAGTCTACTACCATTGATCTCCCATTTCTCCTTTATTTTTTGGTTCTTCAAGTTTCTTTGGGAAATTTATGGCAAAGTGTCCATATTCATGGAATATCTTGCATTTAAAGGGAAGTTGTTCAAAGCCCACCTCTTGAATGTATGAATAGCTGTCTAGACTTAAATTTATCGCATTTGGAAAACCCTTCTCCAAATCCACTTCAATGCAGATTATAGCACCAGAAAAAAGGTATTCAAAGGGATGAAGGGTAATTTAACCCAAACTAGTACCATGGAAGGTAAATCATAGTCTATATTAAAATTAGGGCTCCACCGATCCAAATAGAGTCCTTAAGGTCCCATAAAATACGAACCACTTTGAAATATTTTGTCTTGATCTGATATTTTCTCAAAGAAGAAGGTGAAAAATCCCTTTCCACAATAGGATGAAGTAACCTCTCCCTCGATCAAGGGCTTCCATTTGTTCAGAACCCATTGAAACACTATTTTTGGGGAGGGCCAAAAACCCATGAACTGGCCCATAAGACCTCAAATTGCCAATGGAAGAGCTCAAGATATGGTTTGCAGTGCAAATATCTCCACTTAGGGATCTCATCAAGCTTTTTTATAAATTGGGATGAGGATGCCTTTTGAAACTTCAGTCCATTTGTGACCACAGATTTGAAGGTCGCGATCTCTTGGTCATGCAAGGAGGGGGACGCCTAATTAGTCATGATAGATTACCTGACCCTAGCAAATCCCCTTGGGCCAGAGGAAAATCAAGTGAAAGAAAGCAAAGGACCGAGAGGGAAATGGAAGATGACAGGGAGGGAAAGAAGCAACATGATAACTGTCAGCCCAGCTAGCAAGTCAGGCATGTGACAACTAGCGAGGTAGCTAGCTCAAAAGAAAGGGGGAGCTCAGAGTCACGGGGTTGTAGAGTTGCGATAATAAGGATGACATAATTTAATATGTGCGATTATATAATAATTATCATTAAGATAATTCCTCAAAACCTGCATAATAAATTCATTATTTTTAAGAGAATAAATAGAATTTGTCATTATGGTTACAAGAAAAAAAACATGCATGATAATATTTTGCATTCATTATATATGTAAATAAGCTAACAACATCCACTCTTGGACATATCAAATTCATTTGTCTATAGCCTTGCAAAACATATTAGTAGTCCCTACCACATCAAGGGAAAGGATTTTAATTCCACTTGTTAGTTCCAAATATTTTAACACTTTCTTTATTATGGCCCAACTAAGTAAGGGTGAGTGCTAACACCTTACTAACCCCAAATAGCACAAGGCATTAATTATTTGATCCCAATGACACAAAGGAAAATATGTCAATTTACCTTGTTACCTCCAACAATTTCAAGGTATTTTATGTCATATTTTAATTGATTATAAATGACTTCAATCTACCTAACTAGTACCAATTAGCTAAGGGTATTCTTGATTGACTCCCAACCAAGGGAAGAGGTACATGATTATATCTTAATATTTCCAATTAGCTCAAGGTCTTCTTTGTTGTCTCCTAAGCAACCAAGGGTATCCATTTAATCCATATTGCTAGCCCCACCTACTTCAAGGTAATTCTTCTTAGTTCCAACCACATCAATGAAAAATTCATTAATTTATTTTTCCACCCTAATTATAGTTGCAATTTTCCTTAATTGGCCATTTCCAAGTAAAATTGCATTAGCATATCTTCCCAACCTAATTGTTGGTATATGACAGTCCCAATCTAGGGAAATAAAATATAGTAATATATCCTTTATTATAACATAAAATAAACGTATCCTTGATGATTCCCACTACACCAAATGAAATATATTAATTTGATTTGTTAACCTCAGCTAGATCAAGGTTCTTCTTGCTTGTTGCAAGCAAGCCAAGGGAAGAGGGTATAATCTACCTTGCTAACACCCCACCGAGGGAAGACGGTATAGTCTACCTTACTAACACCAACTTACATCAAGGTATTCCTTTTTCACTATAATAAGTCCAAGGGTATTGTAATGAAAAGGAAAAACACCCATGTAAAAATTGAGAACAATAATACTTGATAATATTAATTGTATTACCTACTCATATGAGTGTCTTATGAAAAGTATAAAGGGTGGCCCAACACCCTACATAACAATGTCAAAATACAGGCTCCACATCTCTTTATATGTGTACAAGGTTTCTTATATATCAATTTAATAACAATAAAAGAATGTCTATAATTATATGTATTCATACGACATATCCTATAAACTAGAAAAGTGTTAACTAAAGAAGAAAGTACGTTCATTTAATAAACAATCAATTAGTTATTTTATTGTTAATGGTTCTCCTCAATAACTATAATACTCAACCAAGTGATACTCATGGAAATAAAAAAAAAAAAAGTGAAAAAGAAAAAATTAACCAAATTACAATTATAAACAAGGGGGCCTACGTGGCAGCTAGTCCCTACCCTTGAAGGACCTAAAGACTTGAAGAGGATAAAATAGCCTCAGAACAGAAACTATAGTTATCAATTCCAAGGTTGAATCTTGAACGTGTCAAATTAAAAACCTGCAATTACTGTTCTATGAATTGAACAAATGCAAAGAGAGCTAAACTAGGTGGGCTTGAAATAATGTGAGAGGACTGCAAGAAGCATATGGTAGCATAAAAGAAAAGAATAAAAACTCAAGGCAGAGCGTCAACCTCTAATGGATGATTAAAGAACTGTAATCATTATGTCTACTCACATGTCAGAACTTTTATTTCGTTAAGTAATTGAGGCCCTGGATCAAAACCTGCATTTAAAGAATAGGAACAAAAGTTGCCAGGATAAAAAACTTACATAATAATGTTATGCCAACTTACATAATAACTTAATTCCATAGGTTTCCATAGTTCTACTTATTCACCGAGAAAATATGCCTTTTATCCTGAAACTTTAAGGACAACTTGTCATTTTAAGTCATATGTTTGGTATAAAAATATTGTCATAGACTCCATCCTAGTTAAATAGAATTATTATATGAAACTTAAAGGAAACGTAGTTAATGGCAGCCATTATCGTTAGAGCCATCATCATCACATGGCTCACATAATTTGAGAGAAGGAAAATAATTTATTTTATTATAATTTAGACATAGAAAAAGGTCTATTACAAGGAAATGTTTTATACCAAGTCTATATTAGAAAGGACTAGAAATTAAACTAAATTAATAAGCACAAGAGAAGATCCTAGATAAAAATAATACTTATATTTCATCAAGATTTATAACCTTGGTAGGAGAAATCATAACCCTGATAAGGTTAGTAACTCTACGGCTAATAGTCGCTACTGCATCTTGCTTGAACTATAGTGTCCATGGAACTAAGTTTAAGACTACAACTCTTCTTTCTTACCTTTATAGATGTTATATGGAATTCGTGACCCGTTCAGGAACTACTTGTAGGGGAGCAATTGAGCAGCCCGGAACTTTTCGTCCAGGGAGCTCTTATGCGGTTTAGGACCTCCTCATCCGGGTAGCAATGATCAAGGATAAAGAGCTATTGTTTTAGCATAATAAAAAGAAAAGGCTGCGAACTTGGCATTCTATCCATGACTTATTCCGAAGGCTTAATCCATTCGAGCGTCTACCCCATGTGACATGTTATAGGTCCAATAGATCTATGAAAAGTGACCCTAATTTGTTCCATTAAACAACGTTTGTGAATTAGGTTATATTCTCTTTTATTATAAGGATTAGGAATTTTTGAGATTCTCTTAAATAGTAGGAATAATCGGAAATAGACTGGTAGTCCTGGCCCTTCATCAACAGTAATCTGAGCAAGGTACAGAGGAAGAAAAAGTTGTGGATCACCAACAGAAACATAATGAAAAGAAGCCTAGAAAGGTGGTAGTGGAATTCCGTCTACCACTTCAAGCTCTACACACTGACTCACCTCAGAACCTCTGCATTGCACATAGTATATATTTTTAGACAAAGTTAAACTAATCCTACTTTTTGCTAAAATAAAAATAACAATAGATTCCAACCACTAAATTTTTTAAAAAGTAAACCCTAGCAAAGCTCTAAATAATTTCCAAGTTTTAATAAAAAAAATCACGGCATGGTAGAGCGTAATGTATGATAATACAAAGCCTACAGGAAAAACGATGGGTGGGGTGCTTACCGGGAAGGAAGCTATTTCTATGCGTACTTTAACCAATTGATTCATAGATCGATCCTCCTAATGCTGGGCTGTAAGCTTTTCATACATTAATCTTGAACAACTGATCATTACACTAATATGGAACAACTGAACATCCCTCTGCATGATCTGCATACATACCTACAAATTGTGAGAACTAGTCTTGTTAAAAATAACCAAAGTAATTTTTTTGCATAAATCAATTACTTGTAAATTCAAACAATAAAAGTAAAAGTTACATATATTGGATCAAATCAACAATAATAGCACTCACATTGCATGAAAAACTCAATTGACCTCAGCAGGTAGACGGAATGGTTGGCTCATCTAACAGTGGAACACAAATCTCAGGCTGATTCAACTCTAAGAAGCTGAGCGTTAATTGAGTTTCTACTCTACGAAACTCAATTAAATTAACTTGATCTCAATTAATTGAGTTACAGTCAGCCTGCAGAACTATAGAGGGAAGAGGAGCATCGTCAAGCACTTTTTTCTACTCTTTTTTCTACCATTGTCATCCATAAAAGCACATTGCAATTTTACATAATAGTTAAAGTTTTAAAAGGAATAGAGGTGTACGTTGTAAGCTTGCATAATAATTAGAGTTTTATATACGCCTTGGGAACGAAAACACACTGCCTTAAAAGAGGGTAAAAGTCTATAGGTAAAAGGAAATGGGTTATTGAAAAATCAAGTTTGAAAAAGTTTATTTAATAATATTTAAGATAAATATGTGCATATTGAATTTTCAAGAAAAATAATGAAAGAAAGTGTAATTCAATTTGATGGGCAATTAAAATGTTCAAGAAAAAAGAAAGAAAGTGAGTTCCATTCCATTTTAAAGAAAAAAATAACAATAATGAGATATTTTATAATAAACAAAAGATTTGAAATCAAAGAATTAAATAACCTGATACACTTACAAAATTTTAAAATAACTTCACGTCATTGGTTTATTTTGTTAAAAAATTCTTGATTACTAGCAATGTCAAATCAATTACCTAATGACTATAACATTCTACGAATTGGTGTCCGCATTTCTCTGATCTGTCAAACCCCAAAAAATTACGTTCACTGGAGAATGAAATTAACATATTCACCCATGCCATTAAACGAAACATCCATCTTATTTGCATCGAAATCACTATAAAATAAATAAAAAATAGTCGTGCTTCTTTTAAACCAAAATTGGAAGCAATGTAAATTTGGTACTTGAAATGAATTGATAACCTGTCACATCAACCTTGTTACGATGCTCATCCCCTGTCCCACAATGCGATGAAAACGAAGGGCGCACTGGTCGATCGCTTCCTGTAAATCGAAACAAAAACAAATATAAATCCTCTATTGTTTAATTCAATTGAATTGCGAAGCCATCAAATAAATCCTCTAGAGTTCAATTGAATTGCAAAAGCATCAAATAAATCCTCTGAACTTTAATTGAATTAAGCAACCAAAAAAAGGGATTCGTCCTTGGTTGCTCTGCCTCCTCGGCTTCTGTAAATCCTCTGATGAAACCGACTAAAACGTGAAAATGAAACCATAGGAAATAAGATTACAGGGAGAAATAAAAACCATTTAAGCTTACAGGAAGAAATAATAACAATAATTATGAGGGGATAACAACATTATAGATGACCAGAAGGAAACCACCAGAAAACAAGCCAAGAATAGGAAGAGATTGTAGATGTTCAAACACCTCAACATCCTGTTAGAAGCCATGCTGTGGACACCTCAACATCTTGTTAGAGATTTCCAAAAGGCACGTGGAATACATGTTTCCAAAAGGCACGTGGAATACATGCAAACATGTAACATACAAAGATTTGTAATCATCGCATATAAATCACCACTTTTTTGACTGTCCACCTATCTGGTCGTGTGGGCTACTGATTTTACTGGTTGTTTGACGATGTGGGCCAATGATCTTACCACTTGTCTATCATGTGATAACCTAACATGCACGATGACAACACAAAGCAAACACTCTAATTTAAGATTTTGGATAAAGGGAATTCGTAGTTCATGTTTTCGTTTCGTCACTGAGTTGCCAAAGAGTATATTTGAGGTTAGACACAATAGAGAAATCCAGTGAGAGACTATACACAGTCAGACTCCCTCTATGCACAGTCATACTCCCTCATTAATATAAGGAAACTTATCTAAGAAGGAAGGCTTAAGAAGGGTAGGTCTCATGCTGGAAGAGAATCCGACCAGAGTAGGCCAAGACAGTGTAGTTTGAAGTTACAAGACATAAGTAGGTGGAAGTCTGTGTTGTTATCACCATATTCGCATTCACATGTGACATTTCCCGGATCGTTTCCAGCTCACCAGAGCATGTTGTACGGGCTGCATTTACATAAACAATATCAATTGCTATCGTTTCTCTCTTCATAATTCTGCCACACACTCTCCACATGTGATCCACTTCTAGATCGCTGAAAATATGAAAGGGGAGTAAACAACCACTTTTTGATTCATTCATTCATTATCTCAAATGTCAAATATGGGGAGTTTTGGGTGTGCAGGCATTTCTTCCATCCTCGCTCTAATCTTCCTGCTCATCTTCATCTCTCAACAGTCTACAACTCCCAGACTTCTTTTGCAAGGTAGTCCTTTTTATTAATTAGTATTTTTTTTTATTACTTACCAAAAGAGTTTAGCCAGAATGGTTGGTTGAATAATTCGTTTCCTGACTAGACGGATTTATTCAAATATACAGAAAAATATTGTATTTGATGTAATAATGACTCATTCAAATATACATAAAAATATTGTATTGAATGTAATAATGACAACCGATCTTTAAAAATTCAAAATTCTTTCTGCTAAGTTATAATTTTAGATTTGGGTCTTTGCATTATGTGATTCATTGTTTTGCAGAAAAGACTAAAGAATTAGTCATGGCGAGAGGAAATTCTGGGAAAATCCACCAAAATGTATGAGATGTACATCATATTCTACTCATACCCTTTGTTATTCTTATGGCAAGAATCAATATTGTAATATGGGACTCATGTTATTTACAATATTTACAATATGCAGATGCAAGGAAACGTAGCTCAACATAAAGAAAGTCCACCAATTATAGAGAAACGTTCTAAGAAGGCAAGGTATGGTTCAGTAGGAAAAATCTATTCTCAACTCAAAGCATTACATTATTAGCGAAGTGGTTGACTGGGCTACTAATAGCATATTTCCATACAGTCTTACCTATGCGGATTCCATATAGTGGGGACTTGAGGAATTACACTGCAGCTCCCTCCTGGGCAAGAGGAAATCCCACAAATTCCTCTTAGCAAATTACATTGTAGCTCGCTCTCATTCGGTTTTGGTCCTGAGCTGCTTTCCGGAATCAGAATGCTCCCTCTCGGAATATTGTATACCCTGAGCTACTTTCCGGAATCAGAATGCTCCCTCTTCAAATATTGTATACCCTGAGCTGCTTTCTGGAATCAAAATGCTCCCTCTCGAAATATTGTAGGCAAGGCATGGTTTAGTAGGAAAAATCTATTCTCAACTCAAAGCATTACATTATGAGCAAAGTGGTTGACTGGGCTACTAATAACATATTTCCATACATTCCTACCTACGTGGATTCCATACAGTGGGGACTTGAGGAATTACACTGCAGCTCCCTCCTGGGCAAGAGGAAATCCCGCAAATTCCTCTTAGAAAATTACACTGTAGCTCGCTCTCATTTGGTTTCGGTCCTAAGCTGCTTTCCGGAATCAGAATGCTCCCTCTTGGAATATTGTATACGCTGAGCTGCTTTCTGAAATCAGAATGCTCCCTCTCATAATATTGTATGCCCAGAGAAACCAATTTCGCCCCAAACCAGAACATACATGGCTTGCCTACAAGGAAGCCTTAATATCTGGCTGACAAGTGCAACTAAGGCCTTTGAACATCTTAAAGAGGCAATGTGTTGAGCTTTGGTCTTAGCTACACTAGACATCGTTGTGGAATTTGATGCCTTAGAAAATGACATTGGTATTGTTTTAATGCAAGAAGGAAGAACCATTGCTTTTGAAAGTTGTCCAATCAAGGAAAAGAATTTACACAAACATATTTATGAGAAGGAAATATTGGAAATACTACATGCCTTGAAGCAATGGTGCCCTTACCTAATGGGAAGACACATCAAGGTAAAATTTTAATACTTCTTGGAAAAAAGATGATCTTCAGAAGAGTAGCAAAAATGGGTCACAAAGATGATGGGTTATGACTTTGAAATCATCTACACAAAAGGGAAACAAAATGTTGTTGCAGATGCACTCTCAAGAAGGGATGAGGATGTGGATGCATTTCTTTGTGCCATATTTATTATCCAATATGACTGGATCACTGGATCAAAGGATGAATGGAAGAATGATAAAGAGTTGTGGGCACTCATTCAAAAGTTGCAGTAAGATCCTAATGCATTTGATACATTTATCTAGAAAATGATTCACTGTGGTACAAAGATCACTTGTATCTATGCAAAAACTTCCAACTCAAACAAAAGGTTCTTTTGGAATTGCACACCTCTCCTATATGAGGCCACTTAGAATTTTCAAAAACTTACCTCAAGGTCAAAAAGGAATTTTTTTGGGATGGCCTTAAATCTAATATTCAGAAGTTTGTGGTAGAATTTTTGGTTTGCTAACAAAATAAAGTCAAAACAATTAAGACCCAAGGTTTTAAAAACTATTAGCCATTTCAAGTTAGTGTTGGGAGGAGGTCTCAATGGATTTTATCACAGGTCTACTTAAGTCCAAAGGAAAGAGTGTCATCATGGTGCTAGTTGATAGACTTACCAAGTATGCACACTTTTGTGCACTATCTCATCCTTTCAAAGCTAGTACAACCGCTACTGCATTTCTGGAAGCAATTCAAAAGATACATGGAAATCCAAAGATTATTGTAAGAGATAGAGATACCATTTTCACTGAAAATTTTTGGACATAATTATTTTCTTGTCTTGGTACTCAATTAGCTCATAACTCGTCTTATCTTCCTCAATTTGATAGAAAAATTGAGATAGTCAAAAAATGTTTGGAAGGATATATTCATCGCTTTGTATCTAATAAACAAACATAATGAGTCAAGTGGTTATCTCAGGCAGAATGGTGGTATAATACTTCCATACTGCAACAAAAATGACCCCATTTATGGTTCTTTATGGATATCATCCACCGTCCATCATATCATCTCTAAGAGACAATTCTAAGGTTCAAACAGTGGAAGATCACATCAAGCATCAACAACAAGTTCTCCAACTCTTAAAGGATAACCTAACTCAAGCGTAGAATCAATTGAAACAAGAAGCAAATCAACATCACAGTGAAATAATTTTTGAAGTGGGCAATTGGGTATTTTTATGGCTACAAGCATACAAACAAATGTTCCTCAAGCAAGCTAAGAAGGATAATAAATTATCGCCTAATTATTATGGCCCTTACAAGGTGTTGCAAAAGATTGGTACCATGACATACGAATTGGAGTTGCCTACATCTTCAAGAGTGCACCTAATTTTCCATGTTTCGTGCTTAAATAAGGTTGTAGGTGAAAAGTTCCTAGTTCAAACTATTTATCCAGAACTTAATGAGGAAGGAGAAATCATATTGAATCCTCAAGCAATCACGATAACAAGAAATTGACAGCTACATAATTGATCAATTTCAAAGTATCTTATTAAGTAGAAGAACTTACCTACTAAAGATCGTTGTTGCTTTGGTATCTTGGCAAGTAGCCTAAATGATACTTAGAACCCTGTTAGGGGTAGTGTCTTGGCAAGTAGACTAGATGACACCTAAATCCCTGTTGGGATGATACCTTGGAAGGTAGCCTAGATGGTATCTAGATGGGTTGATACCTTGGAAGTTAGGCTAGATGGTATCTAGATTTCTAACAGTGCACATGTTATAAGTAATTGGAGACTTCCATAGTTATCCATATTGTTGATGGAGATTTCTGGAGTAGAACTATGTAATCTTTGAGATTCACCTAATGTTTCAGATGGTAACTCCATCCATCTAAAACGTTGGACGAATCTTAAAGATTACACAATTCTACTCCAGAAATCTCCATCAACAACTGTACATGTTGTTTGTGATACTCTTCTTATGAGAACTTTTCAAAGTGAGTATTGTCCTTGTACCGATTAAACAATTATGAATAACTCCCTAGTTAAGAGGGAGTGTTGGAAAATGTAGCTAGTGTCGGTCTTCATAATTATTGTTTGGTTCATGATATGATGTAATTCTTATATTTGTTAAAAAAGAAGAAATAAAATGTAAAATAAAAATATTTATAGAGCATGGATCTCATGCTTATGTCTTTTGGTCAATAGGTCAAGCATCATTGTATGCTTTTAAGTTTTTGTCACGAGTCTTGGTCATTACTATTATGTAAAAGAGCCATTTGGGTACTTATATCAAGAAAAGTGAAATTTATTTTGATATAGAAATGTCTAGGTATACTCCCAGGATCAAGTTGGCTAGCCAATGGATGTCGACCTAGAGAGGGTTAATGAACCCCTTTTGGAAGGCTATATATAAAGGAAGATCGACCTTAATTGAGATCATCATCATCAAAAATTCAGTCTGCGGTTTTAGAGAGGCATGCGAAGATCATTTCGAGGCCAGAAAAGACCAACGAGGGGTGGAAGAAACACGAGTGAAGTTCACATATCCCTACATTTTTTGGTTTGTGGTTTGGAAAGATTCTGGTAGGGTTTCCATAGGACCTAAGTTGCAGAAGTGAAGAATGGTTGGTTGGTTAACTTGTATATTTATGGGAGTTAGAGGTTTTGTGTTGGGTCTTGGTAGTCGTGTCGACCTCGTTAAAAAATGAAACAAGGAGTCATGAGGATAGTTCTTTTACTGTGTCAACCTCATTAAAAAATGAAACAACTCCCTTTCCAAATCGAGTCTTTGATTACGATCTCGTAAAATCCAAGTCGATTCTTTCAAAGATCTCGAAGGTAAACCTTCATTCCAACCACTGCGTTGAATGTAATGAAGCTTGGGGGGCATGCACCTCGATTTGCGTCATTATGCTGGGGGTATGCAAACTTATAAAAAGCAGTTTTTTCATTTTAAGCTTGTGTAAACATGAAACCGAAGACGAGCAATATTTCCGCAAGGTTCAAGTTCGTTAAAAAATAAACCCGCCAATGAGAATATGTTCCCCCAGAGTTCAAGCTCATTAAAAATTGAACCCACCTTCAATAAATAACCTTTGTGATCGCATTGCTATCAGCCTTTTGAGCCTTGGTCATGTTCTTACGTCACCTGCACTCTTTTAGCCGATCATATGCCTCCACTTGATTGTTTACCCTTTTGAGGAACAACTGCGACAAGTGATTCTATTAGCCACCCTCGTTACATTGCTGTGTTTATGAAGTTCCAAACTTACCTGGAACCAGCTGCTACCCAGAAACATCACTCGTTCTTCAAAATGAGTCTCCTTTAAACTCTTTTCAGACTCGTTAAATATGAAAAGATTGTCGAGAATTCCAACTCGTAAAAGTGTTTGGAAATAACGAGTCTACTTTAAACTCTTTTCGGACTCACTAAATAAGAAAAGAATGTCGAGCAATTGGCCTCTGCAGCTCGCTAAAGTGATTGGAAGTGCCATCCCTCTTGTATGTTAATCTTTTTGGACCCAAGGGATCATCCCACAAAAAGATCGAGCGCTTGTCTTTTTCGGCTCGCTAAAGTGATCGGAAAAGTCATCCCTTTTGTATTATTTTAATCTTTTTCAGACTCAAGGGATTATAGTACGAAAAAGGACTACTGGAGTTTCCTTTCTGTCTCTTTTCAGACTCTCTAAAACTGAAAAGGATCGAGTTATCTTTGTCATTAAACTCATTAAAACAATAGCGAAAAACTTGTCCATACGGACTGTTAGTGTCAGTCTTTCCAGCCTTCCTCCAGTGATCAAACATGCTCTTACAAAGTTATTTTGAAGTGTCAAGGTCAAATTTTGTCATTTCAAAGAGTTTTCAAGCAAAATTTGGTCACTAGGCATTAGGTCTAGGGTTTGCTTTCACTCCTTCTAAGTTGTCCAAATGGCGGTCTATGTCATCATTTAGCTGAGTCTATCATCATTCATAGGGTTTTCATTATCATGTCAGTGTCTAATGAGTCATTTTATATCTTGTTCATGCTTCAGTTGTGCCTTGGCAAGTTCATTTCCCTCTCCTAGGGTTTTGAAGCCAATTTCTCTTGAACGGACAAATCATCAGCAAAACTTGTATCCAGATGTTCATACACCTTCCCCTATCCTTCATGTACCTTATCAAACACTTCCCATCCCTTAGATCTGCCAAATTCCTCATTTTTGCACAAACCCTAGTTTCTAGCTACAACTTGGCAATTTTCTAGGTTTGTCCTGTGATTTGCCCTTTTGGACCCCTTCCCCTCACTCAATCTCTACGATTCCACTTTCCCCTGCTTCCTAACATCCCTCCCACTCCCAAAAATTTCCCCAAGAATTTAGAAGCCCCCTATCCCCTTCATTTCGCTTCATTTCGACAAAATTCCTTGTTTCACACATCGGGGCAAGTTTCACTCAAATGATGTTTCAGATCAATCAAAGATGAATTTTGGGAAACTGAGAGAGGTTTTTGTCCATAACATGCCAAAGAAGAAAAACCTCTTTCGCTTTTTGCACAGGTATCATGGTTTTAGAGAAATGTCAAAATTGCAATCGTCGGATCCAAGGTGGTTGGCCAAAGCACAAAAACGGAAGAAGAAGACCAACCCACTCCGCATCTTGACCGAGGCTTCTCTCACTCACCATGATACTCATTAGCCTCCTCCTAGCAGAAAAACCAAGAAATTTTGAGAGTTTTGAGGCATTTTTGGCATTTTTGAGAATTTTACAGGTTTTGGCCATTTGAGTGGTCTCACCCCGCGCGCGACCAGTCGTGGGGACAGCTCAGAACGGGGAAAACTCTACATTTTTGGAATTTTCATGCAAAACTACACTTGCCTATGGATGGGTTTCAGATTTTATGAAGATTTGGGCTTCCAAAAGCTCAAAATACATGCAAATTTTGACTTTCTGCCCCTTTTTTGAGTTGCAGAAAGCTGCCTTGGGAGAAATGACTTTTGAGGGTCAAATCAACTCCAAATTCAGAAATTCCAGTGGGGTTGGAAAGTAGACTCACAGACCTTTCCAATGAGCTATCTTTTACCTTATTTGGAGACCGGGAAGGCCCTCAAACAGAGCTGTCAATGTGCGCGACCAGTCAAAGTGAGGGGCGCGACCACTCAGGGAAATTTCACTGTTTTGACCAGTTCGGCCAGCAAAACACTGTTTTTACTTTGGTTGACTTTTGAGGCATGTAAATGATGGATTTTTGTGTAATTTTCATGGCACTTAGATACTTTTACTCTCTTTGAACACTTCTAGAAGTTTCCTTGATGTAAATGGTAAATATTTAATGCATGGATAGGTTTCCTAAGTTTTAGAGGCAAGTTGTTTTGACTGCCTATTATCTAGTGATTAGTTTAGAATTAGTTGAAACAGCTCCTAGGAAGCTGAGCTCGACCCCTAGAGGTTGGGAAAGGAGTTAGATCTTCTATATTATGCCTTCTCTTACTCATTTTCATGGTTGGACTCTTGAGGGAGAAGCTCCTATTGTATATTTCACTTGTATCTCTACAATTTGAGGAAAAGGAAGACCAGGGTTTTGCAAACATCATTGGGATTCTTGTGGACTCTTGTGTTGATGGTGTGTTCTCTTATTGTAATTGTAAGTGTGTTTATGTGTTCCATATCTTTCTTTACTGCAGCTTATTAAATAAATGAAGTGATAAAGTTTGAATTCATGCACGTCATGCTCAGCTTTCAAATTTGTTTAATGTTTATGTTTTCCACTGTCTAAAGAGGATTCAAAGTCATTGTTTGCCCTCTTTAGCTTCTCCTCTTTCCTCCTTGATCATCCATCTCAGCTAAAAGCATCAGCACAAACTCCTACCTTGCCTCAAAGACCCACCTGCAAAAAATGAGCTCAATCCCCGCACCCTAAATTGCAGATCCTCAACTTGCCACCAAAAAACCCCCAAAGCAACTTTCAAATCAGTTTACTAGCCTAATATCTGTGTTACCTTGATTGGTCATCTCTTCCCATTGAAAATTTAACGAGATTGACTGGAGAGAGCCTTCTCATACCCCGTAGGGCTAGCTACGAGGTGAAATGGTTTGATGTTGCCTTGAAGGTTTGCCTTTCTCAGCCTGAAGTGAAATCTCAAGCGCTAACATACTAGCGACTCCGCTGGGGAGAACAAACTTATTGTTTTCTCATTGACGTGTTATTTCATAAGTCTTAGACGGAGTCTGAAGATACGCCAGGTAGCCTTCAAACACGCTCTTGTTTTACATCAGCATTAGTAGATAAACACTGCTTCAATCGATCTCCGTGAGCTTGTGAAAGTAGCGCTTCATTGACACTTTACCCCAGTACATGTATCAAGTTCAGATCTGATTGTTGATGGTGAACAACGATCAGACACTTGAAAGGCTGAAATCATTCACTTGGCAACTCTAAATCAGTTTTGAGATCTGATCCAAAGACTCCACTAGAGGATGATCCCGACCAGCAAAAACATGAACGGACAAGATGAACATATCAGGTATTCAAGTTGGAATTGCATCCAAGA
>APFE031096090.1:29089-53379 GCA_000404065.3 Pinus taeda
ATCATTTAGCTGAGTCTATCATCATTCATAGGGTTTTCATTATCATGTCAGTGTCTAATGAGTCATTTTACGTCTTGTTCATGCTTCAGTTGCGCCCAGGCAAGGTCATTGCCCTCTCCTAGGGTTTTGAAGCCATTTTCTCTCGGATGGTCAAATCATCGGCAAAACTTGTTTCCTGATGTTCATACACCTTCCCTTATCCTTCATGTACCTTATAAAACACTTCCCATCCCTTAGATCCGCCAAATTCCTCATTTTTGCACAAACCCTAGTTTCTAGCTACAACCTGGCAATTTTCTAGGTTTGGCTTGTGATTTGCCCTTTTGGACCCCTTCCCCTCACTAAATCTCTGAGATTCCACTTTCCCCTACTTCCTAACATCCCTCCCCACTCCCAAAAATTTCCCCAAGAATTTAAAAGCCCCCTATCCCCTTCATTTCGCTTCATTTCGACAAAATTCCTTGTTTCACACATCGGGGCAAGTTTCACTCAAATGATGTTTCAGATCAGTCAAAGATGAATTTTCGGAAACTGAGAGAGGCTTTTGTCCATAACATTCCAAAGAAGAAAAACCTCTTTCGCTTTTTGTACAGGTGTCATGGTTTTAGAGAAATGTCAAAATTACAATCGTCGGATCCAAGGTGGTTGGCCAAAGCACAAAAATGGAAGAAGAAGACCAACCCACTCCGCATCTTGACCGAGGCTTCTCTCACTCACCATGATACTCATTATCCTCCTCCTAGAAGCAAACCCAAGAATTTTTGAGAGTTTTGAGACATTTTTGGCATTTTTGAAAATTTTACAGGTTTTGGCCATTTGAGTGGTCTCACCCCACGCGCGACCAGTCATGGGGACAGCTCAGAACGGGGAAAACTCTAGATTTTTGGAATTTTCATGCAAAAATACACTTGCCTATGGATGGGTTTCAGATTTTATGAAGATTTGGGCTCCCAAAAGCTCAAAATACATGCAAATTTTGACTTTCTGCCCCTTTTTTGAGTTGCAGAAAGCTGCCTTGGGAGAAATGACTTTTGATGGGTCAAATCAACTCCAAATTAAGAAATTCTAGTGGGGTTGGAAATTAGACTCACAGACCTTTCCAATGAGCTATCTTTCACCTGATTTGGACACCGGGAAGGCCCTCAAAAAGAGTTGTCAATGCGCACGACCAGTCAAAGTGAGGGGCGCGACCACTCAGGGAAATTTCACTGGTTTTGACCAGTTCGACCAACAAAACACTGTTTTCACCTTGGTTGACTTTTGAGGCATGTAAATGATGGATTTCTGTGTAATTTTCATGGCACTTAGATACTTTTACTCTCCTTGAACACTTCTAGAAGTTTCCTTGATGTAAATGGTAAATATTTAATGCATGGATAGGTTTCCTAAGTTTTAGAGGCAAGTTGTTTTAACTGCCTATTATCTAGTGATTAGTTTAGAATTAGTTGAAACAGCTCCTAGGAAGCTGAGCTCGACCCCTAGAGGTGGGGAAGGAGTTAGATCTTCTATATTATGCCTTCTCTTACTCATTTTCATGGTTGGACTCTTGAGGGAGAAGCTCCTATTGTATATTTTACTTGTATCTCTGCAATTTGAGGAAAAGGAAGACCAGGTTTTTGCAGACATCATTGGGATTCTTGTGGACTCTTGTGTTGATGGTGTGTTCTCTTATTGTAATTGTAAGTGTGTTTATGTGTTCCATATCTTCCTTTACTACAGCTTATTAAACAAATGAAGTGATAAAGTTTGAATTCATGCATGTCATGCTCAGCTTTCAAATTTGTTTAATGTTTATGTTTTCCACTGTCTAAAGAGGATTCAAAGTCATTGTTTGCCCTCTTTAGCTTCTCCTCTTTCCTCCTTGATCATCCATCTCAGCTAAAAGCATCAGCACAAACTCCTACCTTGCCCCAAAGACCCACCTGTAAAAACTGAGCTCAATCCCCGCACCCTAAATTGCAGATCCTCAACTTGCCACCAAAAAACCCCAAAAACCCCCCAAATCAACTTTCAAATCAGTTTACTAGCCTAATATCTGTGTTACCTTGATTGGTCATCTCTTCCCATTGAAAATTTAACGAGATTGACTGGAGAGAGCCTTCTCATACCCCGTAGGGCTAGCTACGAGGTGAAATGGTTTGATGTTGCCTTGAAGGTTTGCCTTTCTCAGCCTGAAGTGAAATCTCAAGCGCTAACACGGACAAGAGCGAGTTTCACTGTCGCTAGGCTCGCTAAAACATAGCGACAGGTTTGCCCGAAGGGCAAATTAGAGAACAAGCATATGTAATCCTCCTCAAGCTTAACAAAAATAAAGAGGTACTGGTCAGCAATGACTGGGGAAAAATTGGGAAGAAAATTTGAAGAATTTCATTGGTAGCAGGTCGCTCTTGAACATGACACTTTCACTCCATCACCATGATTGAGTCGGGTTGGGTTATTCCGTTCACCGATCATATCACCATTGGTCCTCCGTACCATCCATTTTTGGGGTTAACGCTACCAATCCATTTCAATGTCACCAATATGTTCAGTAGAAGTCGCTCAGAGAATTCATGAACCCAGCTAACATCTCATCCGCTGCAATACCTTCACGCTTCATTCTTTCATAACCGCCACCCTGAACCTTGTATCATCAGATCGTTTTCACCTCCACAAAATCATTTTCTCTGTTTCTTGTCGTAGATGTGGGATTCATTAAGGCCCTCCTACGATGGGTCACTTCTTGTCGACATCAGCCCATTATCCAAGAACTTGACTTAGGAACAACCCTTTCAGTACTTTGAAGCTTGCATGCCTCAATGGCAAGTTTCTCACTTTCGGCAACAAGTTTACATCAATGGCCTTCGACCGAAAGATTTTGCATGGTGTTCGACATCGACTCATGTATTCACACCACATGAATTGTACTACAGTGCCTTGAGGGTCATTATCATTATCGGTGATTCCTCTCGCGCCTGTTAACAACTTACATCATTGGCTGGTAATCAGGAAATGTCTTTCCATGTTCGACACCAGAACATCTTTTCACATGGATCAACTTGTACTTCGGGCGAAGATTGAACGAGTGTGAAGACCCCGGATCTAGTTTCATCCATCCGGGTGCGACATATTCAGGAAAATAAAGACATCAAATGTACATCATAGCTGCACAGATAATCATCCAACCTAAGGGATGATGGCTCTACCAGAATCATCAGTCTGCCACACAGACGGTTGTCTATCCTATGTACATGAAAATGAATTTATAAAGTTGAGCTTGGGAATGCCCGCCTCAGCTAGATCATGAAAATATCATGAAGATAATGTATTGTATTGTATCTTATTACAGGTCACCTTCCAGTTTGAAAAACCTCAGATCCTCATAATAAAGCATTTCACCTAATATCAGAAGATTTACGACATCATGCTTTAGGGGGCAACTATTATAGACATATTTGGGCACTGCAACCCCAATCACATATGTCCATAAACCAAGGGCTTCTAAGCCCCTAAAAGTGTTGTTTCATACCCTAAAGGAACAAGGTCAATTGATTACATCATTTCCCAGAAGTTCTCCCTGAAAAACTACTCAGAACTGGTCAAAACTGGACCATACAGACTGCTCTGTGTTGAGGGTGCGATGCATCTCACCTGTTACACACAGAGGGTGCGATGCATATTGGAAAGCCCTTCTGTAGGGTACGATGAGCGAGAGCAGACAAATGGAAAAGGTAGTTTGCTAAGTGGAAACCCGAAGAATCTTCTAGAAACTGCTCATTTGACACTTGCCTCTCTGAATTCACTCAGGGATGAGTAAGGGAACATGAAATCTCCAAGTGGAACCAAGAACTATCAGAGAAATGATACTAATCAAAATCCTAGAAGCTGACTCACCCACCTGTAAATATCTATATATGTATCCCTCATCCTAGAGATCCAGAAGCTGGAATTTTGTATTTTGTAAGGAAGTGTTGTTGGTTTCTCTGTGAAACATTGTATTGTTGGGTGATCTAGCTTTTCATGAGGTGAAGAGAGCTTTCATGCTGGGAGGATGGCATTGGATCAGACAGCTTGGTTGTAATCCTCTCTTCTACTACTTCTATCAATAAAGCTATTTGAGTTTTCCTCCATATACTTGTATATCTCTGAATATTGTATTTGTGTATGCATTTGTATGGTTAATGTATATCTGATCCTACATTGTTTATGGTTATAAATCTCTATGCTTTGATGGTATTATGTTGCTTTGACTCTACAAGTGTTCTTTGAAGCGGGACAAGTGAAGAAGGAGTGGTGAAACTTCTATCAAAGGAGGGAGGAAACAAGCAAGGAGCCAAGTGAAAGATTGAGGTTGGTACTCTCTGCTTCTCTCTCATCTATCTCTCATAAAGGAAAAACAAGTAACTTTGGTTTGTTTGTTTCTAAGATAGTAACCCGTCTTAGTGGGACTAGCAGCTCTGAATGGACACTAGTTTTCCCAATAACAGCAGTATCCTTTGAAAATTGATAAGAAGAGAAGTTCTGATGGGTTTTCCCCTTGGTAGGGTTTTGCGCTAGCGTGGAGCCTATATCTTGTGTTCACATTTTTTTTGCATTTATTTGATGATGCATTAGGGGATTTTTGAGGTTTAAAATGGGCCTCCTAAGGAATTTATAAAATAATAATGGAAATAATAAAATAAGATTAGTTTACATCATCAAATTTTAGAGGGAAAAAAAAAACAACTATTTTTTCAACTCGTATTTTCAACTTATTTTCGAATGGGTTTACTCAAATTTTGAGCGGAAACACTCGTTGGATGCAGAATTGATTCCTCATCCAAGGAGTACCCATGTTGCATAATTTCGATGGGCCTTGCTACAAGAAAAATGAGAAATACATGAAAAATGTGATTGCAATCATGTTTTTCATGTATTTCTCATTTTTCATGTAGTAGGGTCCATCGAAAGTATGCAACATGGGTATTCCTTGGATGAGGAATTAAATTTTACATCCAACGAATGCTCCCTCTCGAAATTTGAGTAAAAACTTAAGGAGATAAGTTGAAAATTCGAGTTGAAAAAGTAGTTTTATTGTTTTATTATTTTTTAATCTTTGTACTTTTTTACTCAAAAAATGGTGAATCGTCCCCCATGGTTGACATCATCATCTTGAATCCTATTGGTTCTTATAAAGTTTATTTTGGTTGTACATTTTCTTAAGAGACCCATTTTAGACCTCAAAAATCCCCTAATGAAAACATAATCATAATTAAGAAGAAAATCCTAATATCACAAGCAAATGTCAAGTACAGAAAACAATAAATTAAAGATGTTTCCCTAATCAATTTTCGAACACAATATTTTGTATTTTTGTAATGTTTTTTTTGTGAAGAATGAAATAGTGAATTTATCGTTATTTGTTGAATAATAATTCAGAAGACAAATAAACTGCTAGCAGTGAGAAGATAAAGATTCAGTTTATTGCATTCAAGGAATTTTCACATGGTATCAAAGCGACAAAGATTAGATCAGAGGCTCTGGAAGCAAGAAAAGCAAGGTTTGTGCAGTTTAGAGGGAGATTTGAAGCACAAAATTCCAGATCTGTGTAGGCTTAGCCAGACAGCGTGAATTGCAGGAGAGACAATAGATCAATTTCCAATCCAGGTTGGAGGAAAGGTTCAATTTGTCTCCGAGCAGCGACAACAAGCATTAAAGGGTGCTAGAAAGGGGTCATGGTGAGCAGATAGGTATTTCGTAGAGTAGATCTAGTGCAATGATTTTGTAGCAAGGGTTTTGCAGCAACAGATCGACACAGGGAAAGGAGGAGAAAAGCACACGAGGGAATTTCCAGGAACTTCTTAGAGGATTTCTAGTTTTCCAGATGAGGAAAGGGGGTCATAATTTCCAACAAGAAAAGGATAGTCTGAGCGTGCCAATTGAGCCAGTGCATGCTTCAAGGTCAACAATGTATGTGTTAGTACTAGAATAGGTTCCAGAGGTAGAGTGAGTTTCCTAGAGAAATAATAGCAACTAATGCGAGTTTCGGGAAAATATTCCAGAGGCATATTTGTGCATTTTAGGAGAGAAGGGTGAATGCAAGAAGAAGGTCGAGTTAGCTTCCCGAAAGGAGAATGAGATTTCCTAGTTTATTTCTCCAGGTTTTTAGGTTCATAGAGATGGTCGCAACACAAGTCAGAGATGAAGACATGTTAGATGGAGCCTCCAACTTTATCATCTGGAAGGCCAGGATGTAATTCCTATTCGATGAGCATGATATGAAGGAGTTTGTGACAATGGTTGTTGCTAAGCCAACATATCCTATCCAGTACCATGAGTACAGGAAGGATATGGCCAAAGCTAAGAGGATGGTCCTCGACGAAGTTCGGGATCATATTATTCCACATATCGTAGAAAAGGTGAAAGCGAAGGAGAATATGTGGGATATCATCATGAAGTTGTACCAAGCTCTGTCTAAGAATCAGAAAAATGATTCTCAAAAAGAATTTGAGGACGGTCAAGATGCAGACGGGCAAGAATGTTACATCTTAACTCACTAGGATTCAATTCGTCAGAGATGAACTTGCAACGGTTGGAAAGAAACCATCAGATAGTGAGATGGTGTGCAAAGCACTCAACGAGTTTACCAAGGAGTGGTGTACATTCATCCAAGTGATTTATTAGCGAGACACACTTCCTAATTGGGAATGCATATGGAGTGAATTTACTCAGGAAGAGCTAAGAATCGGTCTTGAAGATGATACCACCAGTAGTAGTGGCAAGGGATTGAAGGTAGAGAAGGAAGATGAATGCATTGCTATTGAGGGAAAATGAAAAGAAAATAAGGGTCCCAAACAGGGACAAGACTTTAAGGGAGAGGAGAAGAAGGACCTGCTACCCACCACCAATGGTGACACCTATAGGAGAATTTTTCTCTAAAATTTGTCTTGCTAGAAGCCCCTTGCAACCACCAGATAGCTCGATGTGCCATCATTCTCTACCACCTAAGCGATCCATTATGTCTCGTCACCCATCTATTATGATCGTATGTTTGAAGGTGTGACTTCAAACCCATACCTTTCATTATGTAATTGGGGTATATTTTCTTTCTTTTCTTGGACACATTTGGACATGGATTAGTGGGGTAATTCAGTGGAAAGAATGGGCTTGGTCTATACTCTTATGCCATTGTCCCAACTTGGTGCTTAATCTTGTATCCTAGCCCCATGGGATCTCTTTTGTTGGCTACTAGCTTTAGGAGTGGCACTACATAAGAAACCCTGATTTTGGTTACGTGATCTCACTTCCCGACACCACATATCTCACTCCCCTCCACTCATTATAACCCATTTTCACATTTCTGCCATCTGGGTCCACATTTTTCCATTGGGTCCACGAGTAAGCCTCACCCTCCCCTTGTCCACACTTTGGGTCGGGCCTAGAATGATGCCCCAGATGTTGATGCATCTAATAAGAAATTAAAATCGTAATTTGGCCACTTAAAATAGGAAATGTGCCATAAAATGCAAAAGATGATCGTGACTTAAGAATTTAGCACGTGAGAAAAATTCAAACATGAGCTCTGCCCCCCATCATTAGGGCCCCTATGTGTGCCCCCTACGTCATTAATGAATCCATGATTGTCCCAACCCCTTGTGGGTGATGAACTGCCAACCTTAAGGGGGTAATTATTGCTTTATCATACACATCATGCTCTCATCCCCTGGAGCCCCGAGCAATTAAAGAAAGAAAAATCAATAAGGGAAAAATGCATATGAAGAAGAGTGGAAAAACAAACATCCGATAACTCATTCACCATGATTGCTCCCTCCTACATTCATACACCCATGTGTGGGATTCCCTCATTGTAGTTGCTCGTGTGCCATGGCATGTGGCTTGGAACCTTCCTTGTTATCTCTATTCCATTCCACCATCATATCACATGACCCTTTCCATTTGCTGGTTGTACCATGAACCTACCACTCCCCTTGAGGTTGAAACCACCTAATAGGGTCCTTTATTAACCTCTCTCCTGAGTTGGGTGGCACTTATACACTCTAAAGCCCATTAGGAAGGCCATGCTACTATGAAGTGTCCACTTTTTCCCCTAATTTGCAAGCTTATTAACTCAATTGCACTAATGAATTGTTGTAATGAAAGGTGAGGAGACGCACTGGATCTTATATAGGATTGCACCACATATTACTTGTTCGTGCCCTAGCTATACATAAATGATTATGCACTTGGACCACATTGCCCAGTTGGCCACACATCTGCACATGACACTTGGCAATTGATCTAGGGCCCAGATGGGTTGTTGTCTCATCCAGAGAGACATGGGAGGGCTTGTATCATCGTTCTATCCCTTATTGATGGAGTATTGATATGTTTGATCCAGTTAAAGACCCATGTGACCATTCATTGTGCCCCACAGCAACGTGGGAGCACCACAGATGTTTTTCTTGGAAGCTAAGGGGAAAACCCTTTGGTCATTATTTTGAGAGCCCTTTTCTTCATCTTGGCACATGGAGGAATTATCTTGGCCTTCCAACTACCCCTTTGCACCACTATTTTACCGTTTCGACCTCATTAGGAAGGCTTATTTTGTATTTTTGAGCTATTTGGTGGGCTTGTCACCAATGATTAGTTATTTTGCACATTAAAATAATATTAGGGGCATTCTAAAGCTAATTTGAACTCTTTGAGGCTCATATAAATAAAAGTAAGCCTCATTGTAATGGATCATCATCACATGACTTGGAGATCTCTTCTTGAGAATTTGACATTTGTTCTTGGATGTCTATTGGATCTCTTTTGATGCATTTCGATATTTTTGCGAGTTGAATCTTGTTCTCTCTTGGCACTGATATCTTGACATTGGATTGGATATATCTCTTGGTAATTGTAAGTACTTTCTTGTAGAAAAATATCTATGTAATCATGTCTAATGTGTGGAAATTATGCATCTAGATTTTTCTTTTATGCACTAATTGTTGAATATCATTGTTGAAGATTATTAGATTGAAGAACTTGTGCATGTTACTCATTGAATGGCAAGTGGATGAATGCTCCTATTGGATTAGAACTCATATTGTTCCATGAAAGTCCATTGACCTTGGGTGGGTAAATGCTAAAGTGTGATTGTTTGGGCATCACATTTTAGCCTCCTTAAAGATAAATTTCAGTTGAATATCAAATCACATAGACTCCACAGCCCAAGAATAAGGCACTAATCCAAGCAAAATTGATGATCACCCTTTTTACCCTTTACTTTTCCTCCTTCCAAATTCTTTCCCTAACCCTATATAGCTTGCTAGGGCCTTGTGCGAATTGCATTAGATGGATCTCCTTGGGGTGCGAGTTGGTACACTACTGTGTTGTCCTTTCTTCTATCTCCCCTCAAAATTTGAAGCAATTCTCATGGCTAGTTTGAGAGAAATCTCAAGCCCTAGCTCCAAATCTATTTCTATCCTTTACATTCTTTGGTTAGCGACATTCCAAGGGTCATATACTCTTGAAAACTCATTGGAAGTTAATCATTCTTTGACCTCCTCATTCTTTCTTGACCTAGGCATCTCATTGAAGATCAGCCCCCTTGGAATTTTATAAACCCACGACCTTGCTTGGGTTCTCCTTGGTCTCTCTTGTGGTCCCATACCTTTATATGATTGTTACCTTACAAAACCCTAAGAGAGTTCTTTCCCATTCCCTTAGGAAGCCTTGATTTAGGTGTATCCCTTGTTATTGAGTAAGCTTTCCTCCTAGGTCTAGGCCTCCTTGTAAGCCTTTCTTTACCTTGCTCTTGAAGCAGCAAAGCCATTATCTGAGTGTTTCTTTTGAATGGGCTTTAGAAATCACCTTATACCTTACCACTGATCCTATAACTTGAGTGATTTCCCTTATATCGGTACTCCTCCCATCTGTGAAATTTTGTAAAAAGAAGGGGACACTGAATGAGGTGACAATGGGTCTTTGTCCCATTTGTTCTCATTTGTTCTAGTAGTTGTCCCTTATATGACAATATTGACATATCATTCTTGCGGAAAAACAAAGCCCTAATTCTTCATTGAACTTTAAGGTCAATGCTTGTAGCGTGGAGCAAGAATTTCTCTAGGCATCTCTAAATTCACACGGGCGACTCCTACATAATTTACATGTATATCTTAATAGGATGTCTTTCTTTTATGAATTTCCTGCCTTGGACATCACTAGCATCCCTAGACACCCTAATCATGTCACGTGGAATATGGTACGTGGGGTGCCCAAGTTTGATGGTGATCCACTTTCTATGATTAAACATGTAGAAAGATCTATTGCACATGCTTCAAAAGTTGGAGTGGTCAATCATGATGTCCTTATAATGTTATTCATGAGATCGCTACATGGTCATAATCCATGGCTACATAATCACAAACCTAGGAGCATCTCATCTATTGAGCAATTCTTTGATGGATTTCTTAAGCATTTTTAAGCATGCCAAGCATTATAAATTCAAGATGAACCCTTCATTAAGCATCAAGAAGATTTGGGAAAAGATGATCCCACTACCCCTTTAGACATTGATATCAGTGATTACTTACATATTGAAGTGGGGAAGTGGGAAATCCATAGGCATTGCTTTTACAAGGAACCTATATACGAAATTGACGATGATGAAATTGATATGACCCTTGTTTTTTCCCATGATCCTGGGGATGTAATTGAGTCACATGTGAACACTTTCCTCAAATATTCTTACATTATCACTAGTAACGATAAACATTTCTTCCTTCTAAGGGTGGTCTTGAGGAAAGAGAATTCATTAGATGCATTATTCCTCCTCAACATAATGAGCACACGGGGCTTGCCTCTCTTGCATACAATCATCCTACCAAGAAACCTATGTGTTATGTCTCTCTAGGTCATCGTTCTCCTTCTTCCCATTGTGACCTTAGGATGACCATAAAGCATGACGTTAATAAGAAGATTTTTGATAGGGAATTTATAAGCCTAGTTATCCGATCATCCATTCTATATTTGCAAGAAAGGATTTGACTCTTCAAGTTGGTGTCCTTCCCTTCGCACATTAATCCTTTCTATGATGATTGGGCCTCTTATTTTCCCACCTCCCACATATGATTCTTCTTATCTCTGCTTTTGCACTTGTTGCATGAGTAATCATAAGAGCATGTGTTCTAACTTCTTATATTGATTGGATGATCTATTGGTTTCATTGGCTCTATGATTACACTTAGTATTAGCATAATGTAACATGCATGTTAGAGTAGGATGCATTGCATGTCGATTTTGCATTAGAATTAACGTCATATTATCTTATCATGCTAGATTAGATGCATTTAGATTAAAATTGCATTCTAGAGTGAATTTTATTTCTTGTTCATTTCTATGGACTAATGAAACCATGAGCGATCAAAAGTACACCATCAAAACATGTTTCCCTGTGTGCTTAGTCTTTAATGTGTAGGTAACAGGTCCTCGGTCCCAAGAGATTGTTGGTGTTCTCATGACCTCCCCATTCAAGTCCATGATCCATGCACTCTATTGAAAGCTCATGTCCCAATTGGAGCCAAATGTTACCCACCACCAGTGGATGACACCTATAGGAGAATTTATCTCTTAAATTTGTCTTCAGTCGGTACCCAACAACCCCTTGCAACCACCAGATAGCTAGATGTGCCATCATTCTCCGCCATATGAGCCAACCATTATGTCCCCTCGCCCATATGTTATAATTGTATGTTTGAAGGTGGGCCTTCCAACCTCGAAGGTATGGCTTTCATTATGTAATTGGGTATATTTGTTTGCTTTTCTTAGACCCATTTGGACATGGATTACTAGGGGGATTCGATAGAAAGAATGGGCTTGGTTTGCAGTCTTGTTCCCTTATCCCAACTAGATGCTTAATCTTGTATCTTAATCCCATGGGATCTCCTCTATTGGCTACTAGCGTTAAGAGTGGCAGTACATGAGAAACAATGATTTTGGTTGCATGGTCCCGCTTCCCAAAACCATATATCTCAGTCCCCTCCACTCATTATAACCCCTTTTCACATTTCTCCCATCTGGGTCCACATTTTTCCATTGGGTCCACAATGAGTTAGCCTCCCCCTCGCCTTGTGGCTTGGAACGATGCCCCGAAGGTTGATGCATCTAAAAAGAAAGTGAAAGCATAATTTAGCCACTTACGATAGGAAATGTACCATAAAATACAAAAAATGGTCGGGACATAAGAATTTAGCATGTGGGAAAAATCCAAATATGAGCTCTACCCCCTATCATTATGGCCATCACCCTGGTTCCTAGGGCCCCTATGTGTGCCCCATGCATAATTAAGGAACCCATGATTGTCCCAACCCCCAGCGGGTAATAAACTGCTTAACCTTAACGGGGGTATTCACTGCTTTATCATACACATCATGCGCTCATCCTTTAGAGCCCTGGGCAGTTAAAAGAAAGAAAAAACAATAAAAGGCAAAAGGCATATGAAGAAGGGTGGGAAAACAAAGATCAAGGTAACTCATGCACCGCGATTTCTCCCTCACACATTCATACACCCATATGTGGGCTTCCCTCATTGTAGTTTCCCTTGTACCATGGCATGTGGCTTGGAGCCTTCCCTATTGCCCCTATTCCATTCCACCATCATTTCCCATGACCCATACCATTTGATCGTTGTACCATGGACTTGTGACACCCTTAGAGGTTGAAACCACCTAATAGGGAATTTAGGAACCTCTCCCTTGACTTGGGTGACACATGTACAGTCTAAAGCCTATGAAGAAGGGCATGCCACTATGAAGTGTCCACTTTTGCCGCTGATTTGCAAGCTTATTTACTCAATTGCACTAATGAATTTTTGTACTGAAAGGTGAGGAGACACATTGGATTTTATATATGTTAAAATTGGCAACTAGGGCCAAACTCCATGTTGGTCATCTTATTTATGGCAGTTGATATTTTTCTTGGATCCCTCTCATCGAGAGGTGTAGGATTGATCTAAAGACCATCTAATTCCGATAAGTATTCATGGAATTATGAATTTATTTGTGCTATAAGACAATTCGTCAAGGTCGACCAGCAACCAAATAAACCCCACATGTGTTCAACGTTTTAGTATAAAAGGAGATGACTTGAGAGTCATTTCACACACACTTCTATCTTGATTTCTCTCCACTTGTCTTAGGTTTTAGTGGAAGAGAAATCTAGGAGTGGAAGCCCTAGACGTTGGAGGAAGAGAGGCTACCCTAGACACACATGGAAGGCTGCCCTAGATGCAGATGGAAGGCTGCCCTAAACACACATGGAAGGTTGCCTTAGACGCAGATGGAAGGTTTCCCTAGACACACATGGAAGCTTGCCCTAGACGCAGATAGAAGGCTGCCCTAACGCAGACCTAAAGAAACCCTAACGCTGGATGCCCTAATGCAATCCTAAGGTCTAAAATATAGTGCAAATTTGGAGCAAGGAAGGTTGACGTAGGCCCGAGTTTGTGGACTATTTTGGGTGCAGATTTTAGAGAAGAAGAGCTGCAACTCTTAGTCATTGCATGAGGCAAGAAAGATGGCTTGAGGTGACACATTGGAGCAGTCTTACTATGCAAATTAGGCCACAGACTAGTGGTGAGTTTCATGATTGTTTATGCATGATATTGGGGTGTATATCTCTGTTTATAGGGATGCAATAAGGGACTATTACAACAGTTGTTGGGAGAGAAAGGACCTCCTAACTAGGCCACAGTCATCTCTAAGGACAGCGAGGCAAACAGAGGTATTCTCCCTATACGTAAGGCTTGATGGTGTGCCCTAACCAGTCAAGTACATGCACAGAACCCTAGGCAAAAATCAGAAGTAGCATGCAGCGAATTGAGGGCTATTTGTGGACTGATAGTTAGATGCATGGGACAACAAGGCAACTAGTACAACAATGCTAATATATGGGACAACAAGGTACATATTGCTGTCAAGATATATGGGACAGCAAAGTACATAGTGCTGTCAATATATATGGGACAGCAAGGTACATAGTGTTGTCAAGATATATGGAACAGCGAGGTACATAGTGCTATCAAGATATATGGGACAACAAGGTACATAGTGTTGTCAAGATATATGGGACAGCAAGGTGCATAGTGTTGTCAAGATATATGGGACAACAAGGTACATAGTGTTGTATAGATACATGGGCAGCTGTGACATGGCAACAAAGGCACATGGATAGCAATAAGCATTGGGACAGCAGCAAGACATGGTGTTGCAATAGCAATTGGGACAGCCTCAAGACATGATGCTGCAATAGCAATTGGGACAACAGTATGGTAAACAAGGTGCAACAAGCACATGGTGGCAAAACAAGGTGCAACAATGGCACATGAAGGTACATGATGCAGTACAGTGATGGGTACTATCATGATTGATGAAACATGATAAGATGTAGCAGTGTGATGATGGGTGTAGCATGGTGCAACACGGTGATGTGCAGCATGATGACGAGATGCAACATGATGATAGGTGAAGGAGTCACCTTGGAGAATTAGTTGAAGCAGCATGTCTTCAACTGATCTCATGTATCATCTTCTTAGAGATGATCTATGCTCTTATCTAGATAATTCAAAGTGTTGACTTCTGTTGTAAATGTACCATCTCTCTCTGTGTGCTGAACTATTGAAGAAATATAAGAAGAATTGATCAAGGGTTTCCCCACATTGGGGTTTGTCCCTGGCTAGCGCCACATCTTATGTCCTCTTGTCTTGGCTTGTCTTCTGTAATTTATGTTTATGTTCTATCTGCAGTTTACTTTAATGTTGATGTGATTGCTAATCTGGAAAAGATATTGAGCTAACTATGAAAATTGAAATAAATTGCTCTAAGCATAGAACATACCTAAACTTAACATGGTATCAGAGGTGAGGTGAAGACAAAGACCAAGCAAGAGTGAAAGAGCAATCACCAAAGACAGTTGGGAAAGGACAAAAGGATCAATGGGTTCCTCATGCCTCTTCAAATTCACCGAGGGTGAAGTCAGAGCAGATAATATTATCAGAGTGGCGCAACGAAAGCTTCTGATGGCCTACCTAAAGATCACTTCTATGGGAAGTCTGGATCTAAGGATGGAAGGAAAGGCAGTTCGACCATTATGCGAAGGAGTGTCTGACTGGGAGGGACACATCACTTGATGATGATAACAATCATTCTAGGGACATCTTCAATGATCAAAGGAATGACAGGTAATGCAAGTCATCAAGGATACAACCGACTCTTCAATGAAAGCAAGGAACCCCAGGTATGAAGAATCAAATGTTGTTTCCGATAAGATAAAGAAGCGTTATCTTGTATTGGCACTCTCCTTCAAATTCTTTGGGAATCTGGCTTATTGATTGTAGTGCTTCAAGGCACCTCATCGGATAGAAGGGCGCTCTCTTGAATCTGGTAGAGATGGAAACAATTGTGGGATTATGCTTGGAACCGATGCCACCTATTCTGAAAAGGGTGTAGGATGTTACTCCTCAATTGAATGAGGGTAACTCAATTCATTTACAAAATCTCTTTAATGTACCTAATCGCAAGAAGAACCTGGTGTCCATTTCGGCAATGGAATTCAAAGGTTTTAGGGTGGCATTCATCGATGGAAAGATGACAACAGGGATGCCTAAATTCAAAGGGAGCATGAAGGTACATGTCTGAGATGTATCGAATGAAAATCTCACAAGGGGACCATTCCCCTCATGTACCAGGTCCATAGGTTTGGAACAACTCAAGGAGTTTGAGATTCATGATCGGGAATCTCATGAATACAGGTGGAAGAAAGCCCTCTATGGCTTGAAGCAAAACACCTCGGGCATAGTTTGAGAGGATTGATAGCTGTCTGATGAAGCTGACATTCACTAGGAGAGAAACTGATCCAAACCATTGCTCGAAGGTTATGGATAATAGAACTCTCATACCGACACCATTTGAGGACGACCTATTTCTGATAGGTGCAAACCCTCTCACTTGCAGAAGTAAGAGGGAGTTGGAATCCGAATGTGGAATGGTAAACTGCAAGCCAGTGACTACCTCGAGGATCTTAACTTTCAGAAGTTATATGGTGGTGATGACGGACCAGATTTGGGAAATGCCTCTGAGTTTCATAAACTCATTTGCATGATGTTCTTGGTGAACTTCCGTTCGGATATATGTTTTGCAGTTAGCATGGTGAGCTCATATTTGGTTCAGCCTCACTGGATTGGTGCCAAGAATCTTCTGAGATATCTTCAGGACACAATCTCTCATGGATTGAGATACACTGCTAGAAATGTGAAACTGCATGATTATTCGAATGTTGATTGGGCAGGCAGTGTGGAGGATCAGTAGAGCACTTCTCAGTGTTGGTTCTCTTTGGATTCTGATTCGATATCATGGATGAGCAGGAAGCAGAAGTCGGTCACTATAAGCATCGCCGAGACCGAATACATAGCTACAAGTATGATCTCGTGTGAAGCTGCCTGGTTGTGGAAGCTCTTAAGTGAGTTGTTTGTACACATGATGAATACCACTGTGATTCTCTGTGACAACCAGAGGGGAGATTCGATTATTGAGGAATCCCGTATTTGATGATTGCTCCAGCAGATAGAAATCAGATACTGCCTTATTTGGGATATGGTAAATCGATGAGAGGGGAGGCTTCATCGCATTGAGACTAATGTACAGGTTGCAGACATTTTGTCAAAGCCCAGGGGAAAGGTCAAATTTGTGACTTTCACGAATGACTTGGAGTCGTTGAGAGACCTTCTTATAAGGGTCCTGCATGTTGCATGCATTGAGCTCTGGGAGCTCTAGGGGGCTTGGGGTACTTACTTGGAGCAACATACGACCACAAGGCGACTCACCCTCCCTTGGTGGTGCACTATGTACAGGATGACAGGTTCAACCTTCCCCTGTGATACCCCGTGGCGACTGTGGAACATGATAATTAGTTCTCCTATGGGCTGGGATGATTAGTTCTCCCGTGGCAATTGTGAAACAGGATGATTAGTTCTCCTGTGGACCAGGATGATTAGTTCTCCCGCGGCAACTGTGAAACAGGATGAGTAGTTCTCCTGTGGGTCGGGATGATTAGTTCTCCCGTGGTGACTGTGGGGCAGGATGATTCGTTCTCCTGTGGGCAAGATGATTAATTATGCTGTAAAGGCATCCTACTTATGCAATCTGGGAATCATGGGAAGTACCTCACATCTAATCAATGAGTAGGGAAATGGGCTTAGGGACCATAGTAGTACTATCGATGGACGCACCATTGTATCTACCGTACTCCCTATGCTAGGATGACCTCCATTGATCTAGGATCAATGAAACTGATCTGAGATCAGTATTAGTGGTTTGAGACACTCTCTTGTGATATTGATCTAGGATCAATGAAACTGATCTGAGATCAGTATTAGTGGTTTGAGACACTCTCTTGTGATATTGATCTAGGATCAATAAAACTGACTTCGGGTCAGTAAGAGTGATATGACACACTCTCTTCATATGGAAGTGACTTCAAGTCAATAGAGAACGGTATGAGACATTCTCGATCAATTCTTCTTCTTCACGGTTTAGCAGAGCACAACAGATCTCAGCAGAGCAGTGCAAGGCACTGATGGCAAAGATAGTACAATCAGACACATGGATCAGCGAATGGAGTTCTCCCTAGTTGGGAGGGAGTGCTAAAATTGGCAACTAGGGCCAAACTCCATTTGGGTCATATTATTTATGGAAGTTGATATTTTTCTTGGATCCCTCTCATCGAGAGGTTTAGGATTGATCTAAAGATCATCTGATTACGATAAGTATTCATGGAGTTATGAATTTATTTGTGTTATAAGACAATTCGTCAAGGTCGACCAACAACCAAATAAACCCCACATGTGCTCAATGTTTTAGTATAAAAGGAGATGACTTCAGAGTCATTTCACACACACTTCTATCTTGATTTCTCTCCACTTGTCTTGGGTTTTAGTGGAAGAGAAATCTAGGAGTGGAAGCCTTAGATGTTGGAGGAAGAGAGGCTGCCCTAGACACACATGGAAGGTTGCCCTAGACGCAAATCGAAGGCTGCCCTAGACACATATGGAAGGTTTCCCTAGACACAAATCGAAGGCTACCCTAGACACACATGGAAGGTTGCCCTAGACGCAGATGGAAGGCTGCCCTAGACACACGTGGAAGGTTGCCCCAGATGCAGATAGAAGGTTGCCCTAATGCATACCTAAAGCAGCCCTAACGCTGGATGCCCTAATGCGATCCTAAGGTCTGAAATATAGTGAGAATATGGAGCAAGGAAGGTTGAGGCAGGTCGGAGTTTGTGGACTATTTTAGGTGCATATTTTAGAGAAGAAGAGTTGCAGCTCTTAGTCATTGCATGAGGCAAGAAGGATGGATTGAGGTGACACATTGGAGCAGTGTTATTGTGCAAATCAAGCCGCAGACTAGTGGTGCATTTCATGATTGTTTTATGCATGATATTGGGGTGTATATCTCTATTTATAGGGACGCAGTGAGGGACTATTAAAGCAGTTGTTGGGAGAGAAAGGACCTCCTAACTAGGCCATAGTCATCTCTAAGGATAGCGAGGCAAACAGGGGTATTCTCCCTATACGCAAGGCTTGTTGGTGTGCCCTAACCAGTCAAGTACATGCATAGAACCCTAGGCAGAAATCAATAGTAGCATGCAACGAATTGAGGGCTATTTGTGGACTGATAGTTAGATGCATGCGACAGCAAGACAACTAGTACAACAATGCTAATATATGGGGCAGCAAGGTACATAGTGCTGTCAAGATATATGGGACAGCAAGGTACATAGTATTGTCAATATATATGGGACAACAAGGTACATAGTGTTGTCAAGATATATGGGACAGCAAGGTACATAGTGCTGTCAAGATATATGGGACAGCAAGGTATATAGTGCTGTCAAGATATATGGGACAACAAGGTACATAGTGTTGTCAAGATATACGGGACAACAAGGTACATAGTGTTGTATAGATACATGGGACAGTTGTGACATGGCAGCAAAGGCACACAGACAACAGTAAGCATTGGGACAACAGCAAGACATAGTGTTGCAATAGCAATTGGGATAGCAGTATGGTAAACAAGATCCAACAAGCACATGGTGGCAAAACAAGGTGCAACAATGGCACATGAGGTTACATGATGCAGCACAGTGATGGGTAGTGTCATGATTGATGAAGCATGATAAGATGCAGCATTGTGATGATGGGTGCAACATGGTGCAGCACAATGAGGTGCAGCATGATGACAAGATGCAACACGATGATAGGTGAAGGAGTCACCTTGGAGAATCAGTTGAAGCAGCATGTCTTCAACTGATCTCATGTATCATCTTCTTAGAGATGATCTATGCTCTTATCTAGATAAGTCAAAGTGTTGACTTTTGTTGTAGATGCATTATCTCTCTCTCTCTCTCTCTCTCTCTTTCTCTCTCTCTCTCTCTATTGAACTATTGAAGAACATATAAGAAGAATTATCAAGGGTTTCCCCACATTGGGGTTTGTCCCTGGCTAGCGCCACATCTTGCGTCCTCTTGTCTTGGCTTGTCTTCTGCAATTTATGTTTATGTTCTACCTGGAGTTTACTTTAATGCTGATGTGATTGCTAATCTAGAAAAGATATTGAGCTAATTATGAAAATTGAAATAAATTGCTCTAAGCATAGAACATACCTAAACTTAACAATATAGGATTGTAGGTGGGTCTTGATCTTGGGCTTGGCCTCCGTATATGGGATCCAAGCCCTCCAAAGAGTCATAATGGCACTTGTAGGGTGAGCGTTGAGAGCCATGGGCCTCCACCACAACAAAGCATTGCTTGCCATGCCATGGGCTTCTTTAGCACCACATATTACTTGTTCGTGCCCCATCCATACATAAATGATGATGCATTTGGACCACGTTTCCCAACGAGCCACACATTTGCACATGACACTTAGCAGTTGATCTAGGGCCCAAATGGGGTGTTGTCTCATCCGAAGAGGCATGGGAGGGTGCATAGCATCATTATATCCCTTATTGATGGAGTATTGATATGTTTGATCCAGTTGAAGACGCATGGGACCAGTCATTGTTCCCCACAGCGACGTGGGAGCACCACAAATGTTTTGCTTGGAAACCAAGGGTCAAACCATTTGGTCATTATTTTGAGAGCCCTCTTCTTCATCTTGGCACATGGAGGACTTATTTTGGCCTTCCAACAACCGCTTTGCACCACTATTTTATCATTTCGACCCTATTACGAAAGCTTAGTTTGTACTTTTGATCTATTTGGTGGGTTTGCCACCAAAGATTAGTTATTTTGCACATTAAAATAATATTAAGGGCATTCTTAGGCTATTCGAACACTTTGAGCCTCATATAAATAAAAGTAAGCGTCATTGTAATGGATCATCATCACTTGACTTGGAGATATCTTATTGAGAATTTCGCATTTGTTCTTGGATGTCTATTGGAGCTCTTTTGACGCATTTTGATATTTTTGGGAGTTGAATCTTCGACTCCCTTGGAGTCGCTATCTTGTAATTGGATTAGATACATCTCTTGCTATTTGTAAGTACTTCCTTGTTGAAAAATATTTATGTAATCATGTCTAATGTGTGGAAATTATGCATCTAGCCTTTTCTTTTATGCCCTAATTGTTGAATATCATTGTTGACGATTATTAAATTGCAAATTTGTGCATGTTACTCATTGAATGGCATGTGGATGAATGTTCCTAGTGTAGTAGAACTCATCTTGTTGTTAGATGATCCAAAAATACAATTTTATCATAGGTTATAAAATTTGAATAAAATAATTATTAATTTAAGATATTAAATTAATAATTATTATTCTAGAATGTTTACTTATTTAATGGAGACTTTTAGAATTAGCATATTGTTGTAACTAGATATGACTCTCTAAATGTGTCGTATCTTAGGCTCTATTTTAGGAGATTTGTTAGCTAGTTGGGTTTTTATAGCATTTATTGTAAATGGACACTTGTTATATTAAATAAAGTGATCCATAATTATAGAGGTAGTTAGGACATAGAGCTTATAAATAGCTCATTGCAAGAGTGTTTGGTTGTTCGGGTGTAAACTCTTGCAAAATCATATTATGTAATTGTTTTTCTGATTAATAAAATTATGTGTCTGATGACACTTCTGCCATTATTGTGGTTTCAGAGCTCCAGTAATGCTGCAGTTGATTTGAGGAGGAGATTCCAGCTCTATCTGATCGTGGAAAACTCAACTCCATTGAATTGATCAACAAATGATTGGTATGGAAATTTTCCAGTTTTGTGTTCAACAAAAAAAAACGAAATTTTATTATCTTATTGATTTTATATTTTTAATCTGCAAATCAATTTATGTATTATTATAAGATTGCTTCCACTGCTATTCATTTTCCGTCATCTCCACGCTATTTTTTGCTTCTCCCGTGGTCTCTAAAAATGCCCTAAAGTGGAGCACTCTAGTCAGCGGCCATGGGTTTAGCTTGGCCACTAAAAAAGGTTTGAAGTTAAGTCGTTGCAAAATTGGTAGTGAGAGCTATCAGCTTTTTGTGCTAATTCCGTGGGAGCTTGTGAAAAACGAGTTGTTTTCAGTCCCGAAATCTGTATTATCTCAGGTAGGCAAGAAGAGCTGTTGTGGTAGAATCGCCAGCTGAGAAATTTGAATATCAGGAAGAGCTCAGTGGGCTACTGGATTTGATAGTTCACAACTTATACAGTCACATGGAAGTCTTCCTGTGGGGCCTTGTTAGTAATGAAAGTGATGTTCTAGATAAACGACAGTTTTGGAGCAACAAAGCCGTCTCTGTGCAGACTTGAAGCTTTTTCAAAGTTGTTCATCAGTGTTCTATGCCTCGACAATTGCTCTTGGAAGTTGTAATTGTCCATAAAGCAAATCCAAAATGGAATCAATTATGTAGATGCACTTCAATTATGAAATGGTTGAAATGTATTTCAGTGTTTAATGTCTTGCCATATAGATAACTCTTCTAAGAGCCACTGTGATCCCACACAGGGATCTTTGAGAGTGTATCAAGTCGAATGATTCAGTGGCTTTGTGATGCGCATTCTGTCCTATTCTACAGCTTCATAACAATTCACATCGAACAGCCCCTCTCGAGCTCCCCTTTGCGCACGGCTACAGGCATCGAGTCGCCCTTAAGCAGCTGACTCTTTTTGACACAGCTTGATTCAACCCTCGCTATGATGGGAAGGTTAATGGAATAACTTCCAGTGTAAGCCTCAGAAATTCTGTTTAAGCTGTAAATAAATATTTGTGGTTTTTTAAGGAAGCGCGGCTACAATGAATTTTTACTCTAAATGTTACAGAGATAAGGTATACAATTTTATGTAATGTTTTTATTATTGGAGTAATAAGGGTGATGTTTTGAAATTTTTGGAGTAATAAGGAGTTTTATTCGTAATTTGTAAATTGGAGAGATAAGGTGCGTTGGGTAATTTGTTTTTAAAAAGTTCTTTTTTATTTTTCAATTGAGATCATCACATTGTAACTCAAAGTAATTTTACTTTGAGGGGGGGTAACTTTTTTTTACCAGATTGTGCAAAAGCACCATTGTAAAAGTCAAAATTTTGAAAGTTGCCTGGTAACAATTTGAGAAATTGACTAGAGCCAAGTGCAAAGCTCAGTCAATTTTCTCCTGTTTTGACGACTATTCAAGGGTCAAGGCCAAGCCCCGATAGTTCGTTTTTTTTGCATCGTGTGTTGCTGTTGTGTTGCGCATCTTGAGTTTTTTGGAGCTTGATTCGTGGTGTGAAGTCTTAACACTACAATGTCTAAGTTGATTAATTTGTTTTCTGATTCCGACAAACTTGAAGGCACAAAATCTTATAAAACACGGCATCGTCTCATCGAAAGCACTCTCATTTACAATGAATTATGGCAGGGTATATGTGATGGAGATGTTAAGCCGAATAAACCCACAGATGCAGCTACACTAGCAAAATGGGAAATCAAGAATGCTAAAGCCTTAGATCTTATTAAATCTTCTGTGGATGATGAAATGTATGTCCATATAGAAAATGCTACAGATGCATGGTCTGCTTTGAAAAATTTTAAAGACCTCTTTGATACTCAACTTGAATCAAAGAAATTCGATCTACAATTAAAATTGTTGCAACAAAAATTAACTGAAGGCGATGATGTTCTTGAATATATCTCAAAACTTAAGAATATTAGGCAAGAAATTATTAATGCTGGTTTTCCCACAATTGATGATAGCTTTATGGTCACAATTGTAATTGCTGGACTTCCTTCTTCCCACACGCATTTTTTGGAGACTCTACAAGTAACTGGGAAATTAGAGAAACTAAAGTTTGATGAACTCTGTGAAATGTTGACTCAACATGATAAAACTTTTGGGAAGAAGAAGAAAGTTGGTGAAGATGTTTTTCTCACAGAGGCCAGCACTAGTAAGTCATCAGCAGATAGTTCTCGAGGCAGAGGCAGAGGGAATCATAATCAAGCAGCACATAATCGAGGTCGAAGTCAAAGTATAGGAAACAATTTTAACAGAGGAGGAAGGAATAATTTTCAAGGTAGAGGAAACAATCAAGGAAGAGGCAATTTTCAATGACAGGGAAACAATAATCAAGGTAGAGAACAATCTCAACATAGAAGTCAAAGCAAAGGCAGAGGACAATCTTCAGGAAGAGGAAGAGACTTAAGTCAAAGTGTGTTGAAGATGCAACAAAGTTGGCCATTATGCTGAAGATTGTTGAACTTCACGTAATAAAATTCCCAATTTTTAGTAGCATTCAATGCAATTTGCAAATGATCAAGATGATGATAACTCAGAATATGTTTTTACATCCTCGCCAGCATCACAACTTTCATCCCATCTTAGAAGTGACTATGAAGATGCCTAGATCTTGGATTCCGGGGCCACTCAGCACATGACTTGTCGATGTGATTTTTTCTGGAATTTTCAAGATTGCCAACTTAATTCCATTTTTCTTGCTGATGATACAAAACATACTCCTTAAGGAAAAGGAGCAGTAAAAGTTTGTCTCCCTGGCATTGGAGAAAAAATGATTTCCAATGTATGGTATGTACCCAGTTTTAAGAAAAATTTGCTCTCTTTAGTCACGATTCGACAAGCAAGACATCAAGTGATTATGGAAGATGGTTTAGTCAAGATTAATTCAATCAAACAGAACTTGAAAACAATCATGACAGGTTATGAAGATGGAAAACTGTTACGGATGAAAGGGACAGTTATTCCAAGGCATTCTGATTTTGCAGGGGCAGTGACTACATGTATTTCACCTATAAGACTATGGC